>JAOQMS010044600.1:0-10137 GCA_027563885.1 Erythroxylum longipes | reverse complement strand
ATGAGATGTGTTAATTTACCACACTTGGACCCGTTTCTCTGGTCCGACCCGTTCTCTGGAAACGAGATGTTACATACTACTTCTGGTAAGGATATCGATGTATACTTGCAACCATTAATTGATGATTTAATGATCTATAAGAGGTTGGATTACAAACGTTTGATGTTGTTCAAGGTGAAATATTTATAATGCGTGCTGCTATTTTGTGGACTATAAATGATTTCTCAACTTATGGGAATTTGTCTGGGTGGAGTACTAAAGGGTATATGGCTTTATATATAGTTAACCATCAAGGACATCGTCATTACTTGGAACATGGACATAGATGAAAAGAAACAAATTGTTTAATGGCAAAGTAGAATTAGGTGAAGCTCCTTTACAGTTATCTAGTGATGATGTTGTTTACCAGCTATCACATTTGGAAGACATTACACCTAACAAACACCCAAGTAGTAGAAAGAAAAAGAGAAATGATGTTAAGCTCAATTGGAATAAAAAAGTAAAATTTTCAATTTACCATATTGGAAGAAATTACTATTGAGGCATAATCTTGATGTGTTGCATATTGAGAAAAATATTTATGAGAATATTTTAGGAACTGTGATGGAAATTGATCGAAAGACACAATTAAGGCTAGACTTGACTTTGAAGATATGAATATAAGAAAAAACTTGCATTTGAAAAGAAGAGATGATGGGTCATACATTATTCCCCCTGCTTGTTACAACATGTTAAGAAGGGAGAAGTAATCTTTTTGTCAATTTCTTCAATCAGTCAAGTTTCCTGATGGGTATCCATCAAATATAGGCCATTGTGTGAATGTTAAAGAAGGAAAAGTATAAGGGTTAAGAAGCCATGATTGTTATGAACTTTTGCAACGATTACTTCCTGTTGAAATAAGTGGGTGTTTGCCCAAGGATGGGTCTGTAACTTTAGGTCAATTGGATGAGTTTTTTAAGCAATTATGTTACAAGACACTTAAAGTTAAAGAGCTTGACAAAATGAAAAAAGACATAGCTTTGGTTTTATGTAAGCGTGAACTAGTATTCCTGTAACAACCCAGATCACATTATCCACCTCCTCTTAGGGCTCAGCGTCCTAGCTGACATACCGGTCCGAGTACTGGCTCTGATACCATTTGTAACAGTCCAAGACCACCCGCCCACAAATATTGTTTGCTTTGGGCCTTGGCCCAGCCAAGCCCTCACGGTTTTACTCTTCCAGTACACTTGCTCGGAAAAACGCGTCTTTGAGGGAGAGGTATCCATAGCCTTATAAGGCCTACTTCGTTCCCCTCTCCACTCGATATGGGATCTCATAATTCGCCCCATCATTTTTTGATGTTATGGTTCATTTAACAATCAATTTACCATACGAAGCAAAACTCTATGGACCGATTCAATTTCGATGGATGTTCCTGATTAAAAGGTAATTCATATTAACATTTAATTTTTTTAAAAGTTATTTGTTAGTAACAATTGCTAATATTTTATATTTTGTTAAGGTTTTTATGCTCTCTTAAGCATTATGTATGTAATAAAGCTCAACCTGAAGGTTCTATTGCAGAGGCTTATATAATGAATGAATGCTTGACATTTTGTTCGATGTACTTAAATGATGCGAAGACAAGATTTAATAAATCAGAATGTAACTTTGATTGTGATTAAGATGGTGGCTTGTCAATTTTCTCCCAAAAGTAAAGCCACTTGATGTGGGAAAATATGTGGAGTTAACTAAAGACAAATTCGAAATCACCCATTGGTATATTTTGAACAATTATGAGGAAATATATATGTGTGTGTGTGTGTGTCTGTGTGTGTGTGTGCGTGTGTGTGTGCGGGTGTGTGTGTGAGTGTGTGTGTGTGTGTGTGTGTGTGTGTGTGGTGTGTATATTACTTTTGATTTAAACATTCATAATAGAATTTTGTGATTAAATCTCATTTCCTGATCTCTATTTACGGTTTTTAAATAGGGAGCATAAATAGTTGATTTGAAGAAAAGGGATTATTAACGTTGAAGAAAGACATAACCTTAAGTTCTTATCATGGTTTAGGAATCGAGCAACTTATATATTGATGGAATATTATAAACTTATGAAAATTTGTATGTCACATTAACTTCTAATCTCATTTTTTCATATAGATGATACAATTACATAACTGTTACATGCAAAAGGTGACATCAACATTATATTCTTTGTCATGTGGGCCTCATATGTATGGGAAAAATATATAGGTTACATTGTTAACGGGGTTAGATTTCAAGATCAAGATAGTCGACTTAAAAACCAAAATTGTGGGATTATTTTTGAGGGATGTCATGACGAAGATTTATTGACTTATACGGTGTCATTTATAAAATAATAGAGATGCACTACATCAAGGATAAGAAGGTTGTTCTATTTAAGTGCAAATGGTTTTATCTTACTAATATGAAAGTGAATGAGAATATTACTAGCATTAATGTTAGTAAGACATGGTATGATAATGACCCTTTTGTCCTTACAAGTCAAGTGAAGCAAGTTTTCAACCTTAAAGATACTGTATTGGGTAGCAATTGGAAGGTTGTTCAAAAGTTTCAACACCAAAATTTCTTTGATTTTTGTGAAAGGGATAATGGTCAAATGAGTGAGGATGGAGATGAAGTATATTAAGAGATTGAATCAAAGTTGAATAATGAAGCTATTCGAATAGAAGATGCAAATACATCATCATTCTATAGGAGAGATGTTGATTCCAATATAGTATAATTGGATGAAGTTCAAGCCAATCTTATTGTAGAAAGAGATGAAGACTATACTCAGGATGAATTAAATGAAAATTATGATACTTTGGTCGAATATATTAGTGATGAAGAGTCCAATGAAAATGTAATTAATGATGATGATTTTCCAAATCTTGATCATGATGATTGAACGTAAATAAATTGTTTACATTGTTTGAAATGTTATGTTGATGTTTGAGTTATGTTAATCCGTATTGTTTAATGTTTTACTTATGTTTATATAGAATGTTGGTGTTTGAATTATTGTTATACAAATGTTGTTCTTTTAGTTATGTTTATATGGATTGTTGGTGTTTGAGTTACGTATGTAGAATGTTGGTCTTTCAATTATGTTATGCAGAATGTTGGTGTGTGTTTGAGTTATGTTTGTACAGAATGTTGGTGTTTGAGTTATGTTTTGTGAAATGTTAGTGTGTGTGTTTGAGTTACGTTTTTGCAGGATGTTGGTGTTTTAGTTTTGTTATATGAAATGTTGGTGTTTGAGTTATGTTTATGTAGAATGTTAGTTTTTGAGTTATGTTATGCGAAATGTTGGTGTGTGGTTCAGTTATATTATCCAGAATGTTGGTATGTGTTTGAGTTATGTTTCAGCGGATTGTTAATGTTTGAGTTATGTTTATATCGGCATAAGAAAAAGAGGTAAATGTATCACTTAAGGTTTTGAGTTGCAATGCATGAATGTTGCAATGAACAATAAGTTGTCTGTCCATATTACCGCCAAGCAACATCGTCCTGTTGATAAGATCCAATCAGTAAAATTGTCCAATGAGTTAGGGGTTATTATAGGAATGAATTGCCTTGCCTTCACCATGCTAAGCAATTGAAGGAAGACAACTTGTTACAAAATGCTTAGGAAAAGTTTCGATAATTTTTCAATTTATTTAATATGCCATTTTGTTTTACTTATTTGAAGACTAATTTAACTTATATGTGTTGTTCACACATAAAGCTCAATATCAAGGACCCTGAAGGTTCAAGCTTTATGAGTTTACTATTGAAACAAAGGGTGAAGGATCATCGTTATTGACTCCATAAATACTACAAGTCTTTTCCTTCAGATGAGGAGGCAAGGAGATATATTTCCGAATGGGTGACTCCAAAAAATTGGAGTGAAATGTGAGATTATTGGATCTCTACCAAGTTTTAAATTTGTCTTCTTTTTCTTCACCTTTTCTTCTATTAATTTTTCCACAATTTAATGACAATTTCTTTTCTTTATTTAGGAAAAGTATAAGAAAGACAAGGTTAATAGAAGAAAAAAAAAGAAAACTCCTCACAACACTGACTCCAAATCATTTGGTGTCGTACGACAAGAGTTTGTAAGTCTTTGTTTAGAAGTTATTATTATTTTAGTAAATATAATATTATCTATTGTATTTCGATTTTTTCATAAAACAAAGTTAGAATCAACAACATGGAGAAGAGTTTGATAGGATCATACTCTAAAAATTGACACACTACAAGGACTATGAAGGATGGATGTTTGAAGAAGTGCGGAATAATTATGTAATTATACTAATTTTAATATGTAATACTAACTAATAATATTTGAATTAAATCTCAATTTTGTGTTGTAAATTTTAGGATAAGATGCAGGAGTTATTGCAAAGATCATTGCCTAATGGAAATGAGCCCAACGTAGATTTCATTTGCAACAACATCTTTAGTACAAGATCGGGGTACATCAAAGGTCTTGGGTATGACCCTAAGTCAATAGGTTCATAATCATCATAACCAACATATGTAATGATGCTTCAAGAGAAGAATCAGACACTTAAGGCTCAGTTACAATATAATAAAGAGAAGTTAGATCGTATAGAAAAAAAGTTAGAGCATACTAAAGAAAAATTACAATGTAATGAACAAAAATTAGACTATTCTGAAAGAGAGTTGACCAAGCTTAAAAAGATAGTCAAAAAAATACTTGAGTCAAAGCATGTAAGTAGTAAAAACGATGAGGAGTCTTAGTTTGTACATAATTTTTTTAAAACTTTTGTAATTAACATTTAATTAGAATTTATTTTTATATAAAATGCATCTAATTTTTAATTATTTTTATTCTCATTTTAGTTTACTTAATTATAATTCAGACAGTGTTACCAATGATAACTTAAACAATGTTACTTAATTATAATTCAAAAATGTTAAAAACAATAAGATGAATTAAAAATATTATCAATCATTATAATTAAATGATAAATTGTTAAGAAAGTGTCATAAAAAATAAAAATCATCACTAAATTTTTTTAGGTATAATTACAAAATTGTTACTTAAACTTTTTAGCTACGTTCCACAAAACGTTGCCAATACCCTTTAGCTATGTTCTGAAAAATGTAGCTAAATATATTATGCTTCCAAAAACAAATCGTTGCTACACATTATTACCTACACCTACACTAACGAAGCTAAATTACATTTAGCCACTAAAAACAAACATCGCAATATGTCATTTGTGACAATTTTCTTTCTCCTCACCTATCCCTTTTTGCAACGGATCTGTGGTTGTATAAAAATATATTGGGGGACGATTTTATGAAAACATTGCAGATAATTATTTGTTACTGGAATTTGGTGATCATTTGTGTGACAATTTTTTACCGTCACTAAAAATGATTTGCAACAAATTATTATCTTTCAGCAACGAAAGACAAATTTTTTCATCGCCAAAAACGTGTTATGTTGTAGTGCTTAAGAGAACCACCACAGGGTCCAATGTAAGGGAATTGAACATGATGGCCTCGCAAAATAATTAGAAAAACTGAAGGAACACGCAATAAGACCTAAAGGCTTCATGGTCCACAAAATGGAACATTAAGAATAACCACTTCCTCGAAACTCTTGATATGGTATTGATCACATGAAACCTCAGAGGAGATGAAAACAGCTAGCGTTCATCATTTTTACGTGGATAATCTAAAATTCATCTCAAATGAAGAGATTACAGCCAATAGATGATGTATCTGAATGAAAATCTTGAGTTTTCTTAGGTAAGTTTAACTACCATAAAGATGGAGTTAGTTAGAGAAGAAGAGGAACTCTCATCCTCAGAGGATTTAGAATAGCCTTTGACGAAGGGATAGGCTGAACGGATTATAAAAATCGATCACTCTTTTTAAAATTCTAGCGTAATTGATCCATTGAATGCTCATTACAAGACTCATTACAAGGAACAAGCTAGAGTATGATGGTAGTTGCCTCTATGTAAAAAGTAGTGCATATCAAATCTTTCTTTTATTATTTGGTATTCATATCAATTATCTCACTAATAGTAGCATTACAATCTTACCAAATTATATTTTAGTTTTTCCATTCTCTAACATACAATGATATCCTTTATCAAGAACTCAAAAAGAGAACTATAGATACTAGCCTAGCAGAAGGTTATATTTTTCTTTAATTTGGCTTAATTCCAAAAAGTAGACATGATGGAAACACAAGACTTTCAATATTTTTTCGTTCAAGTTATAGGGATTTTAAAGTAGTTGCCAGCCTTGTTTGTTGAGAAGGGAGTAAGGTCGGTCTCGAAACCCCACGTCGCAATCCTTTTTACTATTACATATTTTTCGTCCTTATTTAAGCCAAGATTCTTCCTTACAACATCTTATTGCTCCTATTAAAAATTGTTGATCATGTTATTTATCTTATTACAAATTTTTAGAGGAAGATGGTTCATTGACATGTAGTAGTTGGATAAAGCTCGGGCTGTTGACTTAATGACTAGGACCCTTTTGATTTAGGATGGGAATCAATATTGCTAAGTAAATATTATTTTCTTCATTTTATTTTATCCATAAAGATGTTTTTCGTAGCTTTCTTAGACTTTTCAATTAAAGTGGGAAGGCGTAGATAGGATCTGTTCCACTTGGTTGGAAAATCTTAGTTAGTTAGGATTTATCTAACATATGAGGATACATTAGCATTAAAAAAGGAGGAAATTCTGATGCTTCTTGAAATCCTTAAAAATGGAAAGGAGAACATTGCATTTGCCTTTTGAAGCAAAGAGAAAGCGTAACCTGTTGAGTTTGACGCGTGGCTGGAATCCGACTACAACATCGTTATTAACTATATATGATGGAATTTCCATATAGAAAATAAAGAGGTATGGCAAAAAAATAGAATGCCTTTTCAGAGTTCTCTATGAAGACAAATGTGATCAACTTTCTGATTCAGAAGAATTGAATATGCGACATAAGTAATGCATTTTATAATTAAGTCAACAAGCTTTAGGTGAAATCTCAACTTGACAGGGATGAGCTGAATGTTTTAGGCAGTTGCCAATAAACTTTGAGATAATTTTTACGGCTTACATTGCATAAAGAAATGGTCTTATAATCAACTATCGTAGGAATCTGGAAAATATAAATATGGTTCAACTTCCAAAAAAAATCTCACGTCATTAAGAAACAAAAGCAAAACATTAATAACCTTCGCCCCAGCTATAGTAATTCATTCATCTCTAAGGAAATTTTTTTGGGGGAGACAATCCAATATTTGATGCCGAGAATAAAATTGAATGAAGTAGTTGCCAATATGTTTATTGATCTCAAGTTGGTCTTTAATCCATCAGCTATTAAAGTCATTAAATTGAAAGATAACATTTTATCAAGATCGTTGGTTGGAATGACTATTCTGTGTTTCCATCATTATGTTTAAGCCATTGTACTCTAGATCTAGGCTCCATATAATCTCTTCATCAACTAAGACTTGGTTGATTTTAGCCTTCAACACTTTAATTTGATCCTTTGAAACATTTAAGAGTTGGACATTAGGTTTCGACATCCTCTACTTCACCAATTTGTTACTAATTGTTATTCCAAGCTTGGGGTTCAAGGCCGAAGGAATTAAGATTGCAAGCGAAATCCGAGATGGAAGTCACACAATTGCCCTCTCTCTAGAAAAATTTAAAAACGTGTTTCAATTTATACTTAATCATGCTCCAGTTAAGTTGAAAAAGAAGATGTTCACTTACAATCATCTCTAAGTGAAAATTGTCAGTGTTTGGGAACATCTTTAGCGTCTGCGAAGAGTAAAGGAACCCATCAAGCCTCATTTCCAGAAGGTTCGGGCTGTTGAATAACAGTGATAGCCAAAGAATCAAATATCAAACTTCACATAAATTTCTAAGATGTCACGGAACTTCCTCCGAAGGATAGGAACTTTATACCTTAACAAACATCAAAGTTCTTGAACTTAGTAGAGTTTTCAATCACCCTGCAGTAACCTAGTATAATTATGGCTATCAATAGAGGAATCCCTACCAAGCTATTTGGTGAATCGGTAAGGAAAAAAGAGAGAGAACCTTTAACTAGTTGCAATAGAGCATCAACATTATCTCCTTTTCTTTTTCAAAGAAAGAGAATGTGCCTATGGAGATTTCAGATTTATTGAGAGAGTTGGGGAGGTTGAGATATTGGCCTTTCTTTTCTTTTCTTTCTACCGCCAGTACAATATCCTTTAGATTTGGAATTTGTAGCTGAAGGATTTACACTCTTGCCTACAGTAAAGTGAAATGATTATTTATTCTCATAGTTGTTGAAAAATTGACCACCATGTTTAAGGTCGTGATAGTTTTGATATTAGCCTCCACTAAGGAGGGAACATTCCTTTTTTCCTATCCATGTTTGCTTTTTGCCTTCATCTACGTACCTTGAGATATGCTTTTCCTATATCTTATATCTTCCTCTAAACATCTTATCTTAGGAAAAACAATACTAATAAGTGATGATTGAAAAATCAAACTAACTAAATTAATTTATTTAACCAATAATTAATCAAGTTATTGGCTTAATCATACATTTAAACCTTTTATTGATAAAAATAGTGGATTAACTTGTTAAATTGATAGGTTGGATCAGGATCACGATCGTTCTTGTTCCTTCAAAAAGTAAAAATAGATAATTTCTCCTAAGATCACTTTTTCATGCTGACTACTATTCTATATCACTTACTGTAGCAACACCCCACTATTATAGATTTCATATCGGGATATCCTGAGGATATTCTAGTATATAGTCTATAATAATGGCGTGTTAACTATCTCACCTTCACTTTATAACATAGCAACATATCCAACTTAATCATAGCATCAACTATATATGTAAAAGTCACCAAACACAATACTAAAAAAAAAACTCAACTTCTCATTTCATTCATTCATAATAGTTTACATTGAAGTCATTAAAACCAATATTTACAACCTTACACAAGTTCTACATGACATATGTAAACTACTTAAGACAATTATAACTCCTCAAATGCTAGCTGATAGACCTTTGAGCCATATCTTAGTCCAAAATGTGCTTCTAGAAAATCTTAGGAATCTAGGTCTCTTGTCTCGTACCTAAAAAGTCACGTTGCAATTTTGGATGAGTTTTGCGAACTCAATGAGTGAACAATCATTAATGATCTCACTCCAAGTCACACACAAATATCATATAACCAATCAAATTCACAACATTTCACATCACAATAAGACATAATAAATACCATACACTTCACATACCTTCCTTCAGAATTTGTACAACCCAATCAGTCACATTATCATGACATATCACTGTAACATCACAACTTCAGAAAGAATTCACAAGCATATGTTTCATAATCATAAATATACAAATGCAGATGCATATGAGACTCTAGATTTGTTATTTTTTGTTGTGACCGAGTGCCTTTTAGATACAGAAACAGATATTGGCCCATTGGGCTCAGTTAGAAACAGAAATCACGGAGCAGAGCTCTACGTGCAAAATACTGAGCTTATAGCTCTTTCAGACTGGCTACTCTGATCACAACGTCTTTATCTGAGCATGCATTTATGAAATGCATCAAATAACATAATATGTCATGAATAACATTTACTTATAAAGCACAAATAGAATCTTATAATTCATCGGACCTTAGTCAAGCATTCAAATTTCATTAAGCATTCAGAATTCAGTTGCAAACATATGTCATTCAAATTTCAAATGCAAAGAGAACACTTCCAATACATTCCTGACTATCAAACTCCTTGGACTATTAAAGTTCAGAATTCACATATAGATCATAAACAATTTAATAATTTGAAGTTAAACAAAATCAATCCATCCTAGGAATATCATCTAGGTTGACTCACAAATGCTCCCTTTCGCTTATTGCCTTGAAGTCTCAGCAATGTGTTGGACCCCGTTTCTGGAGTCCAACTCAGAGGTCATAAAACGTGAACTTAATCCCATAAAAACACCTTAACCATTATTTATTCATCATCATGCTTTTATACCATAACACATCTTACTAATATGTAACCACAATTTCTGTTCAAAAATTCATCATCTCTAATCGATAGCTTTTTCAAGTATACCTAATTTCAACTC
>JAOQMS010044599.1:0-10139 GCA_027563885.1 Erythroxylum longipes | reverse complement strand
TCTGTGTTATTATAATTATGATTATATATATATATATATAAATATATATCTTTCTAGTTATTATTTTTATTTTACTTTATTATATATTATTATTACTTATTTTATCTATTATTATTTGTGTTTATTATTATTATTATCACTTTTATAAATTTTCTCAACCATTTTATTATATATTTTATTATCACTTTTAATTAGTATTTTCACTACTATTATTTATTTGATTTTATTGTTTTATTTATTATTATTATTAATTAATTTTTTAATTTTAGTTTTATTTTTTTAATGTGAGTCATTTGGGCGTAGTTTCTCTACTAGTTAGGGGTAAGGCCGCATACCACTAGACCTCCCTATATCCTGTACCTCAGTGAGATTTCTACTGGATGTTGTTATTATTGTTGTTGTATCACAATAAAAACCCTAGCCATGGCTGATTCTTTGAAGCTTAATCTCTTGGGTTACTTTCTTATTTTCAACCCTTGAATGCTTCTAAGCTTATTCTATACTCCATGGCTTGTCAAAAATCACCATTAATTTCAAATAAATCCATCCCACTCAAAAACCTTCAAAACTAACAACTTAAGCTAGGAAAACTTACCACTTTATCTTTCAATCTCTTGGGTATTTGATGAATACTTAGACTTGATCAAGATTTCTCCAAATCACCATCAAAATCCATGAAAAATCAGCTGAACCCTTCTTCCTCTTCTCTTTGGCTGACGTTCACCTTTGATTCTCTTCTCTCCCTTTTTGTTTTTGCTCTCACAGTTAACTCTCCCCAAATGAAGCAATTTGTCTTACTTTTTTCTTTTTATACTCCTTTAGTGCATTAGACATGTTAATCTCAAATTGGTTATCACTAATGACTTGTTAATGCACTAACATCATATAAAAGACCAAATTGCCCTTAATGAGTATAATTAAACTACTACCGAATTAAATTCCAAAAATATTCCACAACTATTATATCGTCAAATTGACCATGAAATACTCTAATTATGGTCAATACTTATTAATTAGGTTCTTCTAAAAGAATTTGAAATGGTTTTAAAATCATCAATACCCATTATTTTCCAAAAAGGGTTTTTTAATCCTAAACTTTCAGAACTCCTGAAATCTATCCGATCATATTTATTTTCTATCCGTCTCAGTATCATTAGACTCTAATACCTATTCTAGATATTTTCAATTCTTTTCAAGGTTGGGTCCCCAAAAATCACTAATCAAGTAAAAATAATATTTACCGAAAAATAAAAATTTTTATTCAATGAAAGGAAAAGGTTAGGGGTTTTACATTATATAACAAGACAAAGAACCTCTAAAATTTTAGAATTTACAAAATTATCCCTTAAGTTGCTCTGGATCATTTTTAGAGTCCTATAAATGTATAAAGTTGAATTTTTAAAATTTTATAGTTTTATTACTTTTGTAATTGTTAGACTTTAATGACATCTAAAAAAGAGGCTGAATTAAGTGTTTACAAAATTTAACAAATTTGTTTGGCCATAATCTAACAATAATTAATATATACAAGAATAAATAAATTTCTTAATATAAATCAATCAAAAAATTAAATAATAATTTAAAGAGGATAGGGAAGAGGGGACATAAATCAATTTATAATAGTTCGATAAATAACCCTTATCTATGTCCACTCATAAGATTCTTTTTAGAATTTCGCTATAATTTTTCTTCAAGGCAAAGAACAACCTATGTATAATCTTTTCTTAACAAAGAGGAACGTTTTTGAAATCTTTCTTCACCATGAGGAGAATCTTAATGGCACTTAAAACTGTTAAGTATAATAATATAATACCTTGACTAAAGCTTACAAGTCAAAATATCTTACTTTATCACTTGATAACTCAAAAGAGGCTCACTCACACAAAATGAAACAATAAATGGTTAATGATTGAAAAATAATTAAAAATTTGTACAAAAGACACCCAAATACTTTTGATGCAATAACCAATGAAAATATATATATTTATATGGTTTCTAGGACCTAGTAGCAATCGGAGTCAAAAACTATTTGTTACAACAACTAATTATAGAGCACTGGTTAGCATATCAGTTAACTAGTGTGCATTGCATGCATATATTCACTAGCCGTTGAGACATTCGTCAACTACTAGCATATTATTCTATCGATATGACATATTGGTCAACCAAATATTAACCAATATTACAACAAGATCTTGGTACATCAATTTTAATAGCTCTAACCTACATTGGTTAGCCACTAACCTATATAGGTTGACCAATCCTCCAACAAACATGATTTTAATAACTTTAAATGCTCAAAATTTATTTAATGGAATTGTGATTTCAACACTTCCCAAAATGTCACCCAAAGAGTGTTTAAAAGATTAAGAGGCCTTTCTCTTAAAAACAAAAGATTTAACACCTCTTGATGAATGAAAAGAACTCATATAATGAAGTAAGATGAAATATTTATGCATGATGAGCCTTTGAGATTACCAAATTAATAAAATGAGATTACAATTAATAATACAAAATATAAAATAACCTTAATATTCCTTCATCTTCTTTTGTTCTTGACTTGTTCTTCATTTGATGATTGTAAACTTTAACTTCTCTTTATCTACTTCATAAACTATCTTCTTAGATTTATGGCTTTATTTTTATATTTATTTTCATTAAATTAATAAACTCATTAGTAGTAGTTATGTAATTTTTATCATCAAAACATTGATTAGAACCTTTGTTTGTCTAACAATCTCCTCCTTTTTCAATATCAAGAACAAAATAAATATTAATATTAATTGTAAAAGAAATATGCACACATTAACTTAAGTATAGCATAAATTTAACTTAAATGTCATTACTCCCTCTAAGTTTAATATCACCAAACTTTCCATCCCTTTTTGGAATGTTAAAAAAGTGACCAATTATATAAAAAATGAAAAATGGGAATTGTCATGCAACAAGATTGATAAACTTGCTCAATGAAGAGTGCTATTGAATGTTTAAGAGTCAAAACATTTGTTTAAAAGATCAATTTTCATAGAACATCCTTAATTGTGTCTAATCGTTAAAAATTCCCAATTTTGATATTGAGTGTAAGTTGAAATTTTAATTCAAGTGAAAAGGGAAAGTTTTGACAAAAATAAGGGTTGTAATTGCAAACAAATTTTAAGCATAATTGCAATATCCAACGACCAATTTTATAAAAAAGTTTATAAATTTGAAAGTCCAAAAAAGTTTGAAAAATAGTGATAAAAAGTATGCAAAATGACAAATTTGAACAAATTCAAAGATGTACCGATATAATTGAAATGGTAACAACCTTAACTCCTTTTTCAATTTGTCTATAAAAGCATAAATTTGAAAAGAGAAAATAATTTATAAATTTTTTTGATAATTTCCAAATTTGAAAACTATGAATGACAAAATTTAAATTTGATGCATTATAACTTGATTATCTTGAAATGTGGGATAATGTTTTCTAAAAAAAAGAGTGAATTTTTGGGATTTTTAGGACATAAATATATAAATGAAAAATAGAGGGAAAAAGAAGAATAAAGCTCTTAGATCATGAATACTAGTTTACCATATTGCTACACTGGTAGACTATTTATCTTAGACATAGTAGGTGAAGCAACATTAAAGAATCAAGAAAGAGGCTGGATTTTAATTTAACTCACTACATTACTCGACTATAGACTTATACTGGTCGACTAATGATTGGTGTTGTTGACCAGCGTGTATAAGTAGTCTATGTACAAACTCAATTGAAAGCAAAGTTTCTTAGATAGGGGGACATTGGTAGGCCACTTAAAGATATAGGTCAAACAATCCGCATAGGTGGTCAACCAAAGGAGCTTTCAAAATCCTTAGAAACTCATTGAAAAGAGAAGATTTCGTTAAAAAGGGGACATTGGTCGACCACTCAAAAGGCATTGGTTTGGTACTATACATAGGTGATCGACTAAAGGAGTGACCAAACTCTTTATAAACTTAATAAAAAGGTAAAAGTTGGTAATTTTTAGGATATTGGTTGACCATACTAGGATATTGGTTGAATAGTTGACTTGGTAACTTAAGAAACAACCTTTAAATGCAAGTTAAAACATCAGAACACTTAATAAGTCATAGGGATATCAATCAAGAAATATAAAAAATATTAAAAGAGATGTTAATAATATGGAGTCATTCCTAATTCTCTACTGTTATCCTCATTCATTGGTTTAGTAAAACTATTGCCTAATTAGTTTGGTGCATCAATAAATTTTAATTTAATATCCTTATTTTGCACATAATCTAAAGTCCACAACATACCAAAACATTTTCAATTCCTCATTCATAATGAGAGTCTTAAGTTCAACACTAAGGATTTATACTCGAATTGATAAATAAAAGCATGAACTAATAATTACCTCTTATTAAACATTACTTATGATATGATTTGGATGATGATTCTTTTTGAAAATTTCAATTTATTGGAGCCATCTCATCTTTCTTATCATCCTCACTTGGTTTAATAATTGGTTCTTTTAAAAAGTCTTTGATGGTCATTCTTGATATTTTTAATGACTAATTTCTCAACATCTTATATCGGTATTTTCAAGACTTCCTTGGATACAATAAGGATAGATTCATCAAGATGAAAATCATAAACTCTTCAATAATAGTAAATTTATTAAATACCATCTCTACTATATATCGTTTTCTCTTCTTTTCTAAGATCCTTAAAATATAAAGAAATCAATATATTTTAGATATCAAAATGAGCTTAATTCCTTGATTATTGGGCTCCTTTTTAACCCATACTTTAAAAGCTTTTCATTCTTTGTTAAAGAAAAATAAAATCTATCAACATGCCTATACTTACCAAAAAAATGACATATCATGTTATATGAATGATGATGATGCATAAATGCATTTCTTGGAACTCTTTGTGTGTATGTATAATAAGATATCTTCCTTTAGATATTAAAGGTGTTGTATGCTCTCCTAGGGTAGGATGAGTTATCATGATTATATGTATTGATACCCACTATAAATAAAATTTTTTTGCATTCTTATTTGAGGTTTAAAGAGGTGAGAATGGGTTTATATGTTATTATAGAAGTTATAACTATTCTTCCTTTGAGAGTGTTGAACTCTATGCTAAGATTATGAGCCATATATAAAGCATGATTGTTGCTTTAGAATTAGTCCTGGTGGATGTGGCATGTGAATGAATATTCTTAGATATGGATGCTCCATTCACATTTGTGACATTAGGCAACGGTTCTTTGGTATTAAAATGTTTTCCTTTTTAGAAATGGATTCTAAAATTGGCTTCACTTTCGTGGTTCTATCCTATTCCAAGCCCATTATTGGAATTCTTTTGAACACCTAGCATGTTTCTTTTATTTTTCGCTCTCTTTAGTGAATTTGGATAAGAAATAGTTGAGAATATTGATCTTCTTTTTCAATGTCTCAGTTTCATGCTATAATGTGTCTAATACATGATTGTCGTCAATGATCACATTTTGGGATGTTTCAGAGATATGCAATTAACTTTTAATCTTTTCATTATTAGTTATGCATATATCTAACTGTTTTGGATCTTCCTTGAGTTTGGAAGATAATTTCTTACTTTTCTTATTCATGATTTTTAAACTTTCAACTGGTTTATCATATGTCAAATCACTATCACCATCATTTAAATTCAAGTTAGATGTTACCTCATCATAGTTTAAAGAAGTAAAGCATATATAAACTATTTCTCCTTTTGATTGCTCATTTTAGAATTCATTTGTGTCATCCCAAGTTGAGGCTTTAAGTGCTTTGTTTTTATATTGGTCATTCTTCTCTTTCTTATTACTTATTTCATACTTATCATAATCCTTAAGTAGCGGGCATTATGACTTCATATGATGGGGTTTTCTATACTTAAACAAATAATGTTAGAGAATTTATGTTTTAAATCACCTTTACCTTCCTCAAAGTCGTTTGTTTAGAGAAATTTTCTCTTTAAGAAGTTCTTGAATTTTTTATTAATAAAAGAAAGATCTTCTTTATCACTTCCATTTGTAGATCCCTCTTGATTCTTCTTTTGAGACTTTGAATGCTAAATCCTTTTTCTTTGGAAGCGTTGTCTATTATTATATCTTTTTGAACCTTATTTCGTTTGTAAGGAGAGATCCAACAAGTTCCTCCAATGGTAGTGTTATTAGATCCTTGGTTTCTTGTATGATTACAGCTTAGCATCCCACATCTTCAAAAGTAACTTAAGCAAATTTCTTACCATTTTAACATTAGTATAGGTCCTTCTAATACTTTTGAAAACATGAATAATATCATCAAATTTAGTGTAAAAACTAGATATAATTTTTCCATGCTTCATTTGAAACAATTCATATTGATGTGTTAGTATGTTCACTTTGCTCTCCTTTACTTGATTTATTCTCTCATGTGTAATTTTCAGAGTGTGACAAAGTTTATAAGTCGTTTCACATATATAGACCCTATTAAATTCATCTCTTATTAATAAACAAAAGAAGCTTTGTATACATTTACTATTCAAGAAAATTAATCTCTTACCTTAAGGTTCCCATTCTTCCTTTAATTTTGAAACTTTTTTGTTGTCTACAATTTTTATTAGTATAAAATGACCATTTGAACCTATTTCTCATAGGTCAACAGTTTTAGCCATTAAGAAAAATCTGATCCTAGTTTTCCAATATAGATAGTCATTTCCATCAAAGAAGGGGGATCTACTAATGATTTCCCCTTTTAGTTGAATGATAATGATGATGCTCTTAAATATGCTTCCATGATCTTTTCTTATCATTTCATTTGAAATGATAACCTAATAAACCAATCATGATACCAAATTTTAGTCTCTAAGGGCACCCAAGAGGAGGGAGGGGGAGGGGCAGGTGAATATGGGTATTTGCAAAATTTAACAAAATTTTCTTACCAATGAATTCAATTTAGTAATAATCAATATATATAAGAATAAAAAGATTGCTTAACATAAATCAATCAAATGATTGAATATTAATTTAAAGAGGATATGGAAAAGAGAATACAAAATAATTTATAGTAGCTTGAAAAATAACCCTTGCCTATGTCCACTCCCAAGACTCTTATTGGAATTCCATAATAATTCTTCTTTCAAGGCGAAGAATAACCTTTGTACAATCTTTTCTCAAAAAAGAGGAACCTTTTTACAATGTTCCTTTAATGTGAAGAGGAAACTCAATGGAACACCCCTAAGTATAATAATATAATACCCCATTTAAATATTATAACTCAAAATATCTCACTTTATCATTTGATAATTCCAAAGAGTCTCACTCATATAAAATGAGACAATGGATACCAAATGATTGAAAATTGCGTAGAAAGATACGAAATACTTCTTAATGTTAGAATCAATAAACAAATATGTATTTATAATATTTTAAGACCCTTAAATAGCCATTGGAGCCAAGAATAGCCATTATAACTGCTAGTTATGAAGTAGTAGTTGTTTAATTAGCATATTGACTGACTAGTGTGCACTGGAAGTACAAATTCATTAGTCATTGAGACATTGATTAACCGTTAGGCTTATTGGTTTAAAATATATCAAACAATGTTACTATAAACATTTGGTACATTAATTTTAATATTATATTAGTCAACCTGTATGAGTTAGCAGTCGACCAATCCCCCTAAAAACATCATTTTAATAACTTCAAATGCCCAAACTCAAATTTTTAACGTAATTATGATTAAACACTTCCCAAAATGTTCCCTAAGGAGTGTTTAAAAGATCAAAAGGATTTTCTCTTAAAAATAAAAGATTTAACACCTTTTGATAAATGAAAAGACTCATGCAATGAAGTAGTTTAAAATATTTATGCAGAGTAAGGTTCTAAGATTACCAAATTAACAAAGTATGAATACATTTAATAATACAAAATGTAAAATGACCTTGATATGCCTTGATCTTTTTTTTTTCGTAACTTGATCTTCACTTTAATGATTACAAACTTTAACTTCTCTTTATGAACCTTATAAACTATCTTCTTAAGTTTATTGCTTCATTTTGTTCTTATATTGGTTTTATACAAAATAATAAACTCATTAATAGTAATTATGTTTTTTTAATCATTAAAATAGTGATTGACACCTCCCTCGGTTCAATAATAATATTAATAATTAATATTTAACTCTAAAATTTTTTAATAAAGTTTTAAAAGCCATAATAGAGTGAATTTTTATGCAATTGATTTGAAATAGAAGGAGATTAATTTTGTTTTATTGTCTCATATAGTTGATATGTTACTATATATTGCCTAATTTATAACTTTTGAGATATTTTCTATTGAGAATTGTTAAATAAATGTTATTGATAATATTTTTAGCATTATTATATGGCATTAAATAAGTGCATCAAGATATTGGACTATCTAATGGTCAGTCTGACATAAGTTTATGCCTATAAAAAATGTAAGGAAAATATATAGGTGTATCCTTTTTGCTTAGAATTGTTTGAATGGAAATGAGAGTATAGTCACTAATATGGCCTTTCAAGTTGGTATTTGAACTCTTTTGCTCACATGTTGGGGATGACTTTGATTTTGTGTTTGTTTATTTTACCTAAATGAGTTGCCCTAATATAAAATTTTTATATGTGCATAAGATTTTGAGACATGCATAAAGGAATTCAATGGAGGATATCCATTACTTAAGTAATCTATAGGCTAATAGGTGGTGGAATCATAGAAGCTAATATTGTGTGTTATGATTTTTATATGGAGATCTTCTGTTTATATATTGTGTATTTAATCCATAAGTGTTTTATGATTAGATAAAATGTTCAGGATATATATTGTTTATAGCTGTTAATATCACCATTATCTTATATTTATGATAATAATGTACATTATTTACTATTTATTTTCCTTTTCTATAAACAATAACAATGTCATATTTGAAACCTTCTCTAGTTTCAATTATAAAAAATAAAAGCAGGATGTGAAGTTCACTTTGGAGTTGGCATAGTTATGATCATAGATAAGCCACTTGTTCCATCATTTACTAGTATAGAGGCTGATAAGATAGCCTATACAGTTTAGGAGTAGGCAAATGGAAGTGTTATTTGATCATAAATAGGTCAATTATTGATCATCTGCTCAGAAGACTTCCTGAGACTAACAAAGCTAAATATTTCCTTAACAATGTGCCTCAAAGGTATATAGTATCATTTAACACTGAGATTCACACTTTTTTTTAAAAAATTATATTTTATGAGATACATAGTGATATGAGGAGTAAGGGAATACATTATTTGGATGGTCCTCCTCCAGTGTGAGCTAAAAGCCTTAAATATTGTTATTCTTGATGCTTGTATCATACACTAAGCTCTGAATAATCTTCTTTAAAAGTTTATAATTGTTGTTACCATTTACAATTCTTAGGATGAAGTTTGGGATACAAATTCTTTGATTAAGCATTGTGTTATTGAAGAGAAAAATCTAAAGAACTCTAATCAGGCAAACCTAATTGCTTCCGAAGGAAAAGTAAAGGCTAACCCTAGGAAATTCAAAATTAAGGCTCTTTAAAACCCTCAACTTAGGGAATGAGTTAGCTAGTACTATAATAGACCCTTAAAGTTTAATAAGGAGTATCATTGTTTCTTTTATATAAAGAAGGGTTAAAAATATGATTACTCAAAAAATAAAACTTAGAAAGAGAAAAACGTATTTGATACTTTTTGGCTTGTATTATTTATAAATCTAATGTTTTTATAACCATATCAGGTTCTTAATGGCTAGATAGTAGGGCATCTAATCATGCTACTCCATAATACAAGTGTTAGACCCCGAGTTCTGGAGTCCGACTCCTTTCTCTTCATGCATGCTTGTTAACTCCGTTACCCCGTTTCCGGAGTTTACTCCTGTTCATACTTCCATTCATGCTCTGATACCAACTCTATTAGACCCCGAGCTCGGAGTCTAACCCTTGCATGCATGCTTGCTTGCTAACCTGGCTCACTTACTTGCATTTGTGCTCAGATACCTCATGCATACTTGCTTGCTTTCTCACTTTAATATCATTTTTGTTACTATCATGCATGCAGGGAGTCTTAACACGTGAGTTATCTCCCAAAGATAACATCTATCCTTCAACCTGAG
>JAOQMS010044598.1:0-10139 GCA_027563885.1 Erythroxylum longipes | reverse complement strand
TTCATTGAGAGGCTAAGGTTCTAGAAGACTTTTGGAGGTTGAGAGGAGTGATCATGAGGTTTGTTCATGTAATTTATGTAATTGTTGCATGAGTTTAAATGCATGTCATTTGATTATGATCTAACTCTCGATTGAGCATCTACTTGAATTCATCTTGTTCGGTGCTTTAACCACCTTTACACACTATTATTCTCCATCCTTTCGTGCTCTCAAGAGGTCAAGAAAGGTGTTTGGTGTTTGTAATAACCCAAACAAAGAGAAGAAACAAGAAAAGAGGAGTTGTCATTAAGGTACACAATTTTAATTACATGTTCTTTCAATTTTGTCTATTACTTACATATGATTCTGGATTTTTTAGGGATATCGTGAGGTTGGAATTTTGATTCCAATGCTTCCGCTGCATAGCCATGCACGAGATGCATGGACCCATGACTCCCCTACATGGTTAAGGCCATTAAGACGACATTGTACATATTAAATAGAATCCCAAGCAAGTTAATGCCTAAGAAGCCTTTTGAACTCTGGGTTGGTAGGAAACCAAGCCTTTCACACATTTGTGCATGGGACTGCCCTACTGAGGTACGGTTATATAATCCTTATGAAAGCAAATTTCAACCTCGTTTTGTACATGGCTATCTTGTAGGTTATCTTGACCACTCCAAAGGCTAAATATTTTATTATAGAGAAGGAAGGGCCAAAATAGTAGAATCACAAATGGTTAAGTCTCTATAATACGATGTCCAAGATAAAGGTGAGCCCTCTTACCCTTCAGATGATAACAGGATGGAAACTATAATTATTTCGCATCCGCCGCTGATACAGTCAGTTCCAGTAGATCAAGGTCTGAGTACCATGCCAGTGCAGGAACAAGAACCTATATCTGTACAAACAGAGGTTCCTGAGGTATAAAAACCAATGCAGTTACGTAGATCCACTAGAGAGAGATGACTTGCTATCTCATCTAATTACAAAGTTTATTTAGGTGAACAAGACTATGATATAGGACATGTTGTGGATCCAGTTACTTTTATAGAAGTTGTTTTTGGACCCATGTAGACTTATGGTGGGAAGAAATGAAGGATAAGACACAATCTATGCAGCACAACAAGGTATGGGAGCTGGTTGATTTGCCTCAACATTGCAGACCTTTTAGTTGTAAATGGCTATTTAAGACTAAGAAGGACACTCAGGGTAAAGTTGAGCGGTTTAAGGCTCAGTTCGTTGCCAGAGGGTTCACTTAGAGAAAAGGAGTTGACTTTAACATTACCTTCTCTCTCGTATACTCGAAGGATGCATTTAGAGTGATTATGACAATAGTAGCTCATTATGACATGAAACTACATCAGATGGATGTTAAAACTGCTTTCCTCAATGAAGACCTTTATAAGGAGGTATAAATGAAGCAATCCGAAGGATTTCAGGATCAAGGAGTGACTGACAAGTTTTGCAAATTGACCAAATCAATATAAGGCCTGAAACAGACTTCCAGACAGTGGTACTTGAAGTTTGATGAGGTTTTAACCTCTTTCGACTTTGTGGAAAACAAAGTTGAAAGATGCTTATACTACAAGGTCAGAGGAGCAAAGTCATCTTTCTACTATTGTATGTGGATGATATATTGCTCGCGTCAAATGACTTTTGACTATATTACATGAAGTTAAGTAACTTTTGGCCAAGCATTTTGACATGAAGGACCTTGGTGAAGCATTTTTTGTCCTAAGTATATAGATTCACTGGGATAGATCTCAACACTCATTAGGCCTCTCGCAAAGAGCATACATTGAGTAAGTATTACAAAGGTTTAATATGACTGACTGTAGACCTATCGTAGCACCTATCTCTCATGGTGAGAGATTATCTTTGGCACAGTGTCCAAAGAATGAACTTGAGATAGAGGCTATAAGGAATGTTCTATATTCTAGTGCGGTTGATAACCTGATGTATGCCCAGATGTGCACTAGGTTAGACATTGTATTTGTTGTTGTACTGTTGGGTCGATATCTGGCTAACCTAGGCACAGAGGACTGAAATGCAATTAAGCAAGTGTTGAGATACTTAAAGGGTACCAAGGATTATATGTTGGCATACAGAAGAATCAACGATCTAAGCCTCGTGGGGTATACAGATTCCAATTTTTCTATGCGTCCGGATGATTGAAAGTCCACTTCAGGCTTCATTTTTATATTGGAAGATGGTACAGTATTGTGGAAGAGTGTCAAGCAAGCACTAGTAACTTCCTCGACCATGCATGCAAAGTTTGTTGCATGCTATGGGGATGCTTCACATGTAGTTTGGCTCTGAAACTTGATTTCTGAGTTATCTGTGGTAGATTCAATGGCCAGACCCATTCGGTTGTATTGTGATAATCTTGCTGCTATGTTGATTAGTAACAAAGAGGTCAAGTACTTGACTATCAAGGAGTTGATACAGAAACGCGACGTTGAAGTGGAGCATATAAGGACTAAGGAGATGTTAGTCGATCCTTTAACTAAAGAACTTCGCCCACTTGTATTCGAAAGACATGTATCCAGTATGAGTGTGTTAACGTCCTTAGACAGTGTTAGTTAGGGATTGTTATATTTACTCCTTGTATGTTTGTAGATTTTGATGTATTATGACACTATGATTGTTTATTAATAAAGATGATCGTGTTTTTATCCTCAGTAATACATGTTATTGTGTAAAGTCATAATACATGTGAAACTTTTAAGATCTATGTCGATCTTAAGCATTTTAAAGGTTATCGGGCATATATACGGATTGACCTTAAGCCTATGTCATTGAGACACATACAGTTTAATGCTGATATTCATGAGTTTTCAACATGACATAGGGGATATAAGTTTTTAATCTCATAAAGGTTCTCTAATGTAGTTTAGCATTCAATTAGAGAACACAAAGGTTTTCTCTAAAGCAATTTAGCATTTGGTGAGAGAAAACAAGATTTCTCTGGTGCAGTTTAACATATGCAGTTTAGTATAAGGTTTAGAGAAATCGAGACTTATAGACGAAAGATGATACATATTAGATCATACAGGCATAATCCTAGTTTACCACACTCCATTTTCTCATCCATGTTAGTGAATTATTAGATATGCATGATTATATTAGACTTGTGTCACACATGAGACATATGTTTGATATCTTTCGGTATCAAAAGCCTTGCAGGGCAAAATGTTGGACTTTTATGATCTTTGGATAAAATTTTTTAATTTTTAAACTTGGAACCAATATAGTAGCGTGACTTAACCAAATTTTTAAACTGATTTTAAACTTGAGTGAATATCGCAATTAATTATTATCTAAAGGAGAGAATGTTAGACATTTTTCATAAAGTTGGACAACAATTAATTGCATTTTATCGATTTTCAATAACTTATCGGTTAAGTTATGTAAATTTGATTCAGATAAAGATAATAAGTGACCCAATAAATAATCTAAGTCAATGGGACGAAGTCCAGGAAGAAAATAAATCTCAATCAGTGCAGATCATACCCATATCGGGTCTGTAATGGGAAAACCTGATATGGAAGCTATATAAAAAGGTTAAGGTCTCTTGCAATTGCTCATATTATTCGTAAGCGTCTGGATTCTCTGACCCGTTAAAAGAACTTACGCTTTGAAAAAACTGTTCAAAGGCGTTGACCACGTCCTAGTGAGAAGTTCTTGTGAAGGTCTAAGTTGATCGAAGCTCGTTTTAGCCTTAAAAAGCACCTCCAAATGTAGGATAGAAACGAAAATAGGTATTTCCGCATTTACTTAATTTATTTCCCCTTTACGTAAGTTTCGGGACACGTAATAAGGTTCATACTACTTGTACGTGTTGCATGATGACCCTTTAACTAAAGGGCCAAAAGGGCACAAGATTTCGATGGATCATCGGCACAAGATGAAATTTGCTTTATTGTCTTAATGAACATCGTATTCTCTGAAGAGAAGAATAATAGCAGTGCCATAACTGTAGTCAGGTTTTGATACGGACACACTCACATTCATCCGAATATGATCGGTGCTCCAGGAAACTTTACAAATACGTGTAGTCTTCGCATCACCTTACATTAAACTTTTTATTTTATTAGTTTAATTTTCGGTTCATTTATTAAAATATTGTTTTGTATAGTTGAATCGTCGCATCTCCAAAGAGATTCCCATTACGCATACTGACATCTTTTTGTAAGATGCACCTTTGGCTAGAAACTAAATTATGTCTTCTGCCCATTTGTTCCCAAAAATTTTAGGATATTGAACACATGGAAAACAAGACTATATATATCTAAATTGTTGACCAAATTGCTCCATTTTTAATTTTTTTCTATTGTGGTTGCTTGAAAGAAAAGTTTAGATACGTATATATATTTGGAGCAATACTATTGAACAATTGATACATACATATATACATATATATATATACATAATATACATACATATATATTTGTGTGTGTGTGTGTGTGTATAGGTCTATGTGACTAGTGAATACCAAGACTAGAGTGAGTATGGCTAAGCTTCTTTCCCTTGTTGCTTCCCAGCTAACCATTTCCATTTTGTTCTCTTCCTTCTTCTCCACCGAAATTCTGGCAGAAAACAATGGCTATGAGAAAGCCATAGACCCTAAGCTCTTTGCACTTAAGGAACAAAAGCTCACCCATTTTCACTTCTTTATCCATCACACTTACAGTGGGAGTAACCCTAGTGTAATCCAAATAGTGCCTACACCACCTACCAATATTTCAGCTTACACATTTGGCTCGATGAGTATGGTCGATGACCCATTAACCGAAGGCCCAAATCTGAGTTCCAAATTGATTGGAAAGGCACAAGGTTTCGATGGATCATCAGCACAAGAAGAAACTAGCTTAATTGTTGCAATAAACATTTTGTTCACTGAGGAGAAGTATAATGGTAGCACCATAACCTTACTTGGAAGGGAACAACTTTCGTCCAAGGTCCGAGAGTTTCCGGTGATTGGTGGCAGCAAGATTTTCCGATTCGCTCAAGGTTATGCTCAGACCAGGACTTATTTTATCAACTTAACCTCCGGAGATGCAATTGCTGAGTGTGATATCTATGTCTTGCATTATTGATCATCCTTCTTGGATGTTCTTCGCCTATCCTAGAACATACACTATTGCTTCTAATACGTGTGGCTTTATTTATACTACGTCAAGGTAATCGAATTTTCTTTTTACTTTCTTGCAATTGCCATTTTAGATGGAATTTATTAATCAGTAATTTGAACGTCTGCTAATTGTAAAAAAAAAAATTAACTGAAACCGAGTCGTAAGGGACACGAACTCGACTAAACTTGCTACCAACCATGTGATTAACATTATTCAACGTTTAAATACTAAGAATTTGGCCAAATGACTAAAATATTAGGACTATATGTCTATTGACTAGGGTTTAAATGATGTTATACGTATATGAAATGAAAATTTATAATTACTATACCTTTCCATGTAGAAAAAGAGGATAAAACCTTAATTTTGTGCATGTATAATTATTGAAAATGATATAAATAGCAGTGGCAGGCATAACCAAAATTTTTTTAAATAAGTTTGAACTCAGTTGTAAACTTACTATACGCAATTGTTAGGCTTAGGCTCAGAGTGTTTTTCTAGGTTTTTGAGCTTTTCCGAATTTCTAATTAGACCCTCAAATTTCAAAGTTTAAAAATATTTTAAAATTAAGGTCCAAATTTCACTCAAAATCTTATCAATTCGAGTTTTATTTATTAATTTCGAATCGAATCTCTTTAAAAACATTAACTCTGCATATTAAGTAAGAAATGAGCAATTAATTGTCTTTAATAGTATATAAACTCTTATTTGATACTTTTATGCTATAATTTCTTCATTTGAGATAGATCAAAGTGATACGGGATGGAAAAAAGTTTAGCCACATGTCACTCTCAATCATCTCAATTCTACTCATTGGCACCTATACATTGATTCTGCCTTCAGTTAGCACGTCTCTCTTAGCAAAATATAGTTTAGCCACATGCTCAATCATCTCAATTCTACTCATTGCCACACATTGATTCTGCCTTCAGTTAGCACGTCTCTCTTAGCAAAATATATTTATTTTTCTTACCATAAAAATAGGAATAATTCGGTCAACCATTCATAAAATAGACATATAAAAGAGTATTGTTGGTAAGATGAACATAAGAAAAGTAATTAAAAAAAGGATCTAAAAAATGAGTTCTTTAATAAAGGATCTTATTCATCGATCCACAAGTTAACTTTAATATATAATAACTACAAATTATGTTTAAATTATCTAAGTAAGATAAATTATGTTTAAATTATCTATGTCAACATATGTAGAAGAACTCCAAATAAATTTAATTATTAAATGTACAATTTAATATTTAGTTGACTTTTTTTCCAAAATAAGCAAGATTAATTTTTGATAAACCCCTTAAGCAGTAAAGTTATACATCGAGACATAAAAAAAGTAGAAGTGAGAATGAAGTATTCGACGAACAAATATATTCAGTCAAATGAGAAAATAATTTATTCATATTTTGTTGAATATTTTTTTAAAAAATTACGAGACTTTAAAAGAAAAACAAAACAAAACCCGCCTTTGAATTGAATGATTCTAAGAACGTCATTTCAAGAAAATTAAACTTTTCGCCTTCTTCCAGAGGAATTTTGATGGGTTGATCAAACGGCACAATTTGTTTTAGACCCCCTTGTAATCTTACATAATATCCATGAACATTGTGTTCAGTGAGGAGAAGTATAATGGTAGCACCATAAAGATCCCGGGAGTTACCGGTGATCGGTGGAAGCAAGATTTTCTGATTTGCTCGAGGGTATGCCGAGGCCAGCACTTATTCTTTCAATTTAACCTCCGGAGATGCCATTGTTGAGTATAATCTCTATGTCTTGCATTATTGATCATGCTAGCTTCTTCTACGTTCTTGGATTCTCCTAGTATGCCATTACTTCTAATAAATGTGGATGTGCTTGCTATGTTAAGGTATTTCAGTGTTGCTTACTTAATTGTACTTGCCATTTTAGATGGAATTTCTTAATGAGAGTTTGTCAATTGTTGATAAACTTAAGAATAAAATTTGGATCCATATATTTTTCGTCCATATTTTCCCATGATTACACTGTTTTTTACGTGTAATTTTCTTTTATATTATGTTTTCACGAGTAAGTAGTGTCTATGACTTCAAAGAAATTAAAAGGGAGATGTTATTGAGATTATACAATATTAGTCGATTCATTGGACTGTCATTTCAAGCACACAAAATGCAAATTATTTATGAAATTTCGGCTACATGTAAGATTTGTGCATTAATAAAAAATAAAATAGTAATTAATCTGTTAATATTTTTAAATGTATTTGATAGAGTAACATAAAGACTGACAATTGAAGTGATTATATGATTTTTCATCTTCATAAACATGATTTTGAACCTTCTTGTGACACACATTGATAGTTATGTATTTGAAATACAATACTTGTTTACTATTTAGAAATTGTGGGAAAGAAAATATCACGTTACATTTTTAAATGTTATTATTTGCGTTGCTTTATAGTCACATTAGTAAAACCATTTAAATTGAATTATTCAATTTTTGAAAAATCATAAACCATTTTCCTAAGCATGCACCGCTATCTATCTCTACATCTGTTTGACCCTAACCAAGATAATTTGTTCTTAGAGCCAAAATGTCAGACTTTGACATCTTAGATAGCCCAATAGATTTGGACTTTAACCCTGCTGGATCATCTCAGACTCGACTTTCTTCCAGCCTAGACAAAAATATAAAAATGAACCCTACTAGTAACAACAGCCTCCTAATTCAGCTCTATGTTATGACATGGTAAAATATATAAATTAAATGATGTTTTTTTTGAAATTTTAAAATAATTTATAAACAATAGCTAAGCTATGTCCACATTTAATGAGTTCACCATCAGAAGAATAATAATTAAGGTACAATCTTAAAAAAACTCAAAACCCACTACAAGAAAATAAGACAATCCGCAACGTTTTATTGATAAAACGTCGCGGATTGTGAAGACTTTTTGTGATGGTTAAAAAAAGTCACGAAAAGTTCAACTTTTCTGCGACATTTTATAAAAACATCGTGAATTTGTAACATGCGACACGAAATAAAAATCGAAACGTTTTGTTAAATAAAACGTCGCAAAAGACGTTTGCCTTTTGTTTAATTAAACATTTTGATCTTCTCCCGCGTTTCTTCTCTGGTTTCTTCACTCTCAAAGGTTCCACAGTTTCTGCTCTCTTCTAAAGTTTTGCTCTCTCCTCTGGCTTTCTCTGCTTCTCCACCATCTGCTTCTTTCCTTTGATATTGCTTCTAGTTTATCGAAATGGGCAATCTTTTTTCCATGTGTGTATATCTTTCTCATGGGGATTCGCAAGAACCACTCAAGACACCTGCATTCACCGCAACACTTCTCCTTCAATCCCCCGAAGAGCCCTCGATCGCCAACCTCCGGCGGCGTCGACATGGGTTGCAAGTAAGCCAAAGCTGCGTGCTTTACAAGTGGGTTTTTGATGGGTATTGAAAAACAGAAGGGGATTAATTATTTTGCAACTTTCCGCAAACTTCTTTGCCGTCAATAAAATAAAACAAGCAAAATCGAAATAATAAAGAAACACCAAAATTTGGTAACGCAGTTCGGCACTCCTTGCTTACATCTGCGGGGCCCTCACCCAGCTTAATCACTTTCACGAAAGTACAATAGAATTACTCAAGGCTTTACTGAGCCGACACCACTCAACCCTTTACACTATCACTCAACCTCACTTCCTGTGAAAGATTTTCACACCCAATAGTACGATCGACTCGTACTAACCTCAACAGAGGATTTTTCTAACTACTTTTACTCAAAACAATAATAAATAAAAATAGCTCAAATATTTAATCAACTGAAAATTAAACAACAAATTACTTGAGACAAAAGAAAGACTTCCCTGTGGATTTATCTCCTTCAAATAACCCGGCAATGAACTTTTTTCACAGAGATTGATCACTGTATTCCCAAGAAAAACATATATCACCCAGTGAGCTGAGCTTCCAAACTAGAAAATACCACACCAATATACGCAGACCACACCCAAAAATAATACCAACTTATGCTCAGCCAACAGCCACAGAAAATACGAAAATTCAGAAGTGTGCGCAGCCCATTCTCCTTTTTTTTTGAAGTTCATGACTTGCACACACACCATATAAGCCGTAGGTTTTTCACTTAAAACACAAAACACACACTCCACCAAAGGCACTCGTACGCACGTCACTTCCCCAATAAAATATAGATCTATTTTCTTCACAGCCAAAAACAACACCATCGTATCTTGTGCAGAAATCCACTTAATTCACCATAAAATTTACGGCAATACCCTTCTTTCACTTCAATCACATAAAAGCAATTTCATTCACTTTTTGCACACACCTTCACACGCATACACACCAACATAAACTGCTAGTCTTATATGTTATTCACCGAAAAGATGACAACGTGTGTTTCTGCTGCAAGTTTGATATCATCTCACCCCCAAAAAAAATAGCAACAACATATATTATTTGGCAGAAAACCTTTCATATATGCAGATAAAAATACCATAATACCCTTAAACAATCCTTCACCAAATCAACTCCAATACAAGATAGAATTCTATTCTATTTACAAAATTATCCAACTGATATTTGAATTCAAGCTTGATAAAAAAATGCCAATTTAAAAATATACCAAAATAAAAATAAAATAGATATATTTAACATATATCTAACAGGTATCTCGCACCAATTCGAGTTGTGGGTCGACGAGACGATCAACGGTAGAGACGACGACGACGGTGCCAATATATCCCGCAAACTCATGCACCCATCACCACCACCGCGCGCTCTATACGGTGGTCATCTCTACTTCGACGAACGAGGAATGTTGGTTGAAGCAGTTGTGTTCGAGGAAGGTCAAGGCGAGATTTGGATTGGGTGATGAGTTCTAAGATATAACAATTGTTGAAGGTTTCATGTAAGTTTTCTTTGGCCTGGCAGGCTACTGGCATGGGGATGGTGTTGATTTGGAGAGGAGATGGAAGATATACACACCTCACATTTCCATTGTCTCTTGAGTAGGTCTTTTTC
>JAOQMS010044597.1:0-10139 GCA_027563885.1 Erythroxylum longipes | reverse complement strand
ATCTTCCACCCGGACTTCGCCGACAGGGGGAGAATCAGGTATGTCGGCTCAATAAATCTCTCTATGGATTGAAACAGGCGTCTAGAAACTGGTTTGGCACTTTTTCAGACGTTATTCAGAAATTTGGCTATCGACAGTCTAAAGCCGATTACAGTCTTTTCACAAAATCAACCGGATCCTCGTTCACAGCTGTCCTCATTTACGTGGACGATATCCTTCTAACGGGTAATGATGCCCGAGAAATGCAAACTCTCAAAGCATTCCTACTTCAGCATTTTCGCATCAAAGATCTCGGACAATTGAAATACTTTCTTGGGATCGAATTCTCTCGGTCTAAAAATGGGATTTTTATGTCCCAACGAAAATATGCATTGGACATCTTGGGCGACGCAGGACTCACTGGAGCGCGTCCTGAAAAATTCCCAATGGAACAGCATTTAAAGTTGAGTTCCGAAGATGGTGTTCTGCTAGACAATCCGACTAAATACAGGAGGTTAGTTGGACGATTAATTTATCTCACAGTTACTAGACCAGATATAGTCTACTCAGTACGGACATTAAGTCAATACATGCAAGCACCACGCAAACCGCACTGGGACGCAGCTATTCGCATTTTGAAGTACATTAAAGGAACACCGGGACAAGGTTTGTTACTACCTTCCAATAACAACCTCACATTAAAGGCTTTTTGTGACTCAGATTGGGGTGGATGCCGTACCACACGAAGGTCTGTCACAGGTTATTGCATATTTCTTGGTAATTCACTTATATCCTGGAAGTCAAAAAAGCAGACCAATGTGTCAAGATCGTCAGCAGAAGCTGAGTACAGAGCAATGGCAAATACATGTCTAGAGTTGACATGGTTACGTTACATCTTGCATGACTTAAAGGTCACGGCCAACATTGCTGCGCCATTATACTGTGATAATCAAGCGGCGTTGCATATTGCAGCGAATCCTGTATTTCATGAGCGCACCAAGCACATCGAGATAGACTGTCACATTGTGCGAGAAAAATTACAGGCTGGCTTGATTCGTCCATCATACATTCCAACGAAGTGTCAGATAGCTGATATATTTACAAAAGCACTTGGGAAGGAGCAGTTTACAATGTTACGAGACAAGTTGGGACTTCACAATGTTCACTCGCCAACTTGAGGGGGAGTATTAGAAATAATATCTTGTACATTAATTTAGGAGATTGAGATAGAATCGGAAAGGAATGTAAATCATGTATATCACCAATTAGTAGCCTTAGAATGAGGAGAGATTCTCTCTTGTAATCTGTATATATTATACATTTGTGAAGATGAATGTATTATCGATTTTTCACCGTCTATTCCTTTTTCACAGATCACATAAAATTCGACAGTTTCTGAAACTATTAACCACTACGGTTATTCAACGATGATAATCATGAACATAAAGACGGATGAATCAAAATGAGGTTGCAGAGGAATGTGGACATGTTGACAAGGATATTACCATTTGCGGGATACCATTATTGCCCTGTAAAGGAGATGAAAGAACTGATGTTGTTCTAATGAAGTTCTTGAAGGCTAGAGAGTTCACGGTAGATGAAGCTTTCGAGATGCTTAGAAGCACCATGAAATGGAGAAGAGAAAACAAGATTGATTCAATCTTAGAAGAGAGTCTTGATGATGAACTTGTTTCTGCACGTTACTTAGATGTCAAGGATCGTGAATGCCACCCTATATGTTACAACATCTTTGGTTTTCTGGGCAACAATGTTTTGAGTAGTCAGATTGCTGGAAACGAAAATAAGCTTGATAAGCTCCTCGGATGGAGGATTCAACTGATGGAAAAGAGTGTCCAGAAACTTGATTTCACTCCTGATGGTGTCTCAACAATTCTTCAAATCAATGACCTTAAAAGCACTCCTTTGCCAACTAAAGCTGACTTCAGGTCATCAACAAGAAAAGTGGTTGAGCTTCTTGAAGACAATTATCCTGAACTTGTTGCGAAGAAAGTAAGTTCCAAATCGAAGTTCTTTCTTATTTTTTTTCCAGATATTGGTAGAACTCGCAACCTCCAATGATTTTCTCTTATGCAGGTCTTCGTTAATGTTCCTTTCTGGTATTTTGCATTCAGTACACTTTTAACCACATTCTTGTCTCAAAGAACCAAGAACAAGTTTGTCTCTGCTCGTGCATCTAGAGTCACAGAAGTCTTACTCGTGTAGGGTTAAATCAGATTCAATATAAGCATCTCTCTAGCTAGAAAGTATTTGCGTCTGATACAAAACTTCATCTAATTATACTGAGTTTCTTCCAGATATGTTAGTGGTGAGCAGATTCCAGTCCGTTGGAATATTAGAATGGGAGAAATCCCATATTAGAAAGGAAAAGAAGAAGAGGAGGGTTGATAAGCCTAAAGGAGCCAGAAAGGGGCCTCCTAACCTTCAAGCCCAACAATGCTCTCTCTCTTTCATGGACGATCTTATATCGGGCCCATCGAATTTTTCCAACATAATATCAGAGCCTCTGTGACCAAGTGGTCGTAAGTTCAAATCCTACTATCTACCTATTATTCAACACAAGGTAGAGTGAACATGTGCAAGTTTCAAGCTCAAAGAGCTTTCACTTGAGGGGGTGTATTGGTGAATATATAATACCAACTTAACAACGACTTAAGCTATTGTGATGAAATGGTCGCTCAACATATATCAGAGTCCACCGGCTTTGTTTCGGCCCATGAAGATCCTTGGAATCCTGGCAGATTGGGCTTCATAAATTGCAAGTCCTGTGGCCCAAGACCTGAAGCCCAGTGAAGAAGGCTCAGTAAGGAAGACCCATACATCATAGACCTGTGACTTCTCAGGTTCAATAAGAGTACAAACCCAGACATAAGACATGTGGCCTCTGAAACTCTAAGTGAACATAAACCCGGGCACAAGATCAACAAAAAAAGGCCCAAGAAACACAAGGAAAAAAAAAGGGAGAAGAAAAAATTAAAGGCAAGTCACAACTGGGCGAAGGCCAGTTGAACTTGAGGGGGGGGTTAGAATATTAGAATGGGAGAAATCCCATATTGAAAAGGAAAAGAAGAAGAAAATAGTTTATAAAAGCCTAAAGGAGCCAAACCAACAGAAAGGGGCCTCCTAAACCTTCAAGCCCAACAATGCTCCCTCTCTTCTCGTGGGCTTAAACGCAAGAGTGATTTTGAGTTTTCTACTGCAGATTGTGCAGAAGAAGCCATTGTCAAGGCAGGATCAACATAAACAATTGAGATACCAGCACCAGAGTTATATTCCTCGAACCTGCCAAAACCCTTCTCTGTTGGAGTGATAGTTTTTGGCCTATTAATTTATTTATTTGAATTTATAAAAATTAATTAATTTACAAAATGTGATTAATTAATTGATAAACTGATTGATTTTTAACAATAAGGATTATTGAACTAAATCAACCTGACAAATTAAAAACTAAACCAAAAAGTCAATTGATTCAAAATTTTTACGGTTAAATTGGTCGAATTGGTTGAATTTTTTAATCATTACTTAAAACATCTATTTTAAGATAATTTTACAATGACAAAATCTAACATAAAATATAATGAGTATTTTTTAACTAATAAAAGGGAAAAGAAATCAGAAAATAATATCAACTTTATTAGACATTTACTAGAACAAGAATCTTGTTACTGTTAGTTAGTATTAATATAGTTGATTGAGCAAGGAATATTCATGCATATGCTAGCTAGTAGATGCCATTGATAAACATCTTGAACTTTCAGACATTTTCATGCTAGTGAAGCCATTTTTCAGGAGCTTTGTACAAACCCTGAAATGGACACCAAAACCAAACTACAAAATTGCAGCCTTGGACCTGAAAAACTTCATATATATATTAACTTATATCTGTTCAATCTTTCTCATACTTTACCTCACAAAGATCAGAAAAACGAAAGAGATGAGGGCTTTCAAGTTTAATCTCTTTCTCCTTCTCGTTGCTGGACTAGCTCGCTTTGGCCAATGCCAATAGCTCTGTGGTATGTATCTGCATTGACCTCTCTCACTTTTGGTTTTGTTGGCATATACGTACGATTGATGGCTATCCGCCCATGACAATAACTAATATTTAAATTCAAATATTAAGATAAGGTAACTATTGTTAGTTATTATAAGGTAAAACATGTTATCCCAATCATCCCTAGCCCCTTAACTCCCTGATTAGTTTTTTCTATAAGTATGTATAGAGCGTACTTGAAATAAAAACTGTTGAGTGATTGACTAAAATGAATCTGAAAAGTGACTGAGCGGCAGGTTATTGAATAATCACAATATTTCATTGTTGATTGAGCAAAGACGTGAGTTAGGAACATCGTAAAAGAATCTTCCATTTGATATTGGAAAGGAGGAAATCCAGCTGCTGTATTGGGCAAGGATCGAAAAAGACTGGCTAGCTTGGATTGTCTTGGGCTGTTAAGAATGATATAATTCTAGAGGCGGAGGGGGAAGTAGGAGGGAGGTAAGTTTCTCGACCCCGGTTTCGTGTCCTGAGTAATGAAATCGAGTTTATGATTGGGTTGGTTATAAGTCTTACTTAGAGGACTCTGAATACAGCAAGTTTGTTTGCAATTTTTTTTATTTTCTTTCCTTTCATAACTTCTAAAATACTTGAAACAAAATCAGATTACAGTTAATACATATACAATTATCCTAAATTGTAATAATAATATGGATTACAACCATAATTAAAAATTACACTTGAGTCAATCTAAGTACTTTATACATAAGGTTCCTCACTTTGCGAGGGTCGGAGGAAGGTCGTTAATATACGCAGTCCTTCTTTTATAATTTTTTTATAAAGAGATTATTTCTATAATTTAAATTTGTTATAAAGGAACAACATTTACTAGTTACTCCAAGGTTTTCTTTCAAAATAATGTTTATATTTTCTATTCCATTACTTTCTTCCACTTTTCAATTTTTCTCGCTGTGTACGCACATTTTCTTAGCAATCAAAAGCATTGGAGCCAAAATTTTCTTTGTGAAATTAGCTCATTCATATGATTTATTAATTAGAAAAACATGGGTAAAAAATAAATTTCTTATGTAATTTAAGAAATTTTAGAAAATTTTAATCTTTAAAATTAAAAGAAAGATTTATTATAGTTTTCAATATTTCAAAAAATCCTTTCTCCTATATTTTACTTAAAAAATAATAACAAAATACACACATTAAGACTATACATGTACTAATCAAAATCATTCAACCCAAATCAGCTCTTAAACACAATTCGAATAAATTAAACTCTATTTAAATTAATAATTTTAAGATTATTTTAATAAATTATTAGTTTGGATTGAATTTAATTAGTTTAATTCAAATTTAATAGTAGTATTTAACAGTGGAGAGAGGAGTATCTGATTGATCTATAAGTGATGTTTCGATCTATAAGTGATGTTTCTCTAAAGTGTATTTTCAGTATTTTTTATGTTGCATGTATTTCTTTATTACTTTTTATTTAAAGTTTAATAGATTTTAAAATTTTTAAAATAAAAAATCCTTATATAGTTATGATTCACTAATTTGGCAACCTGTTGTCATTGTCAATTAGAGGCGACATTGGAGCCACAGGAGCTCATGTAACATTTGACTCTGTACCAATCGAAGAACAGATCGATTTCTACTTCATTCTTCGATTTGCCATTGATTCAAACCTCGAAGGCAAGTACCAAAATGGCAAGTTCTCACCCTACTGGACCAATACATTGACACCAAAATCTGTTCTCGCCATTAAAACTCGCCATTCCCAAGGTGAAAGTCCTGGCAAATCTCGCAGGTTGGAGCATTATTGGCAAGAGAGTCCTTCGTTGGTACAACCGAAAAGAACCTCAACAATGGATCTCCAATGCTTTTTAACTCCATTAAACCCATGGTCGAGACCTAGCACCACGACGGAATCGACCTTGACTACGAAAACTTCCCAGAAAGTACGTCACCTTCGCGTACTGTGTTGGAGAACTCATCACCCTCTTCAGGTGTTGTATCAGTTGCCACTATTGCTCCCCACTACGACACAGCTCAAACCTACTTACAACTCTTCCAAAAGTACGGGAACGTCATTGACTACGTCCCTGTTTGATTCCGTTTTTATTTTACGTTTTTGGTCGTGGTTTTCATGATAAAATAAACAACTCATTAAAACCCGTTTGGATGAGTATTGTTGCCGTTTGTAGTTTCTAAAAATAATAAAACCGTAATAGGTTTACGAAAATGTAAAAAAGACATTTCTTTGTAAGATTTTACAACAGGTTTTCTTTATTTTTAGAATCAGTTTCGGCGCTGCGCCGACTCTTCTACATCAAGCCCTGCTACAAATTTTCTAGCTCCTGCTCCAAGATTGTCTTCTTTTTTTGCTTGTTACTTTGTTATTACGTTCCTACAATTTCTCCGTGTATTTGTTATCTGTGCTTACTTTCGTATCTTTCCATTGCTGTGTTATCTGTGATTGCTTTCGTATCTCTCTACATTTTTTTTACTCTGTTCATACGATATCTCCGACTACGTAACGCGTCACTGCGTCTTCACTGCTACGTAACGTGTCACTGGGTTACTTCACAGCTGCTTAACGTGTTACTTGCGTTACTTCACTGCTGCATTTCTTGAGGGTGTTGATACTGAGACAAATCGTTCAAGCTTAGGCATGGGTATGACGGGCTTCATGCAACAAGGATGTTCGTGAACAGTAAGATATGGCCGCAACGATGTTATACTTGTTTGATTTATTTTTCCTTTTGTTTTTAGTTTTTTAAGCTTCAAATATAATCTCATGGTGGAGCTACTACTCTTGTGTAACCTACTCTTTAGTTTCCTTTCCACTCTCAAAGTTCGTATCTTTAAAACGGACAATGAACTCTTGTCACTGTAATGTAACTATAGGCATGACAGGAACACATACCTATAAACTACTTCTCAAGTTCTTGCTCTGGCCGTTCTTCTGGTGAGAGGTAACGAGATTATGGTGTAAAAATGGTCGTGAAACGAAAACTGACTAGTTGGGAAGGTATGCAAACGAATATGTGGAATGTCTTTTGCCAGCAAAATGTGTACGATGGGAAAAAAGGTTGTACGATGGGAAACTAGGGAAGAGTTTTGTTTCTTTGTTATGGTTGCTAGTGATGAAAAGTACTCATTCTCACTCAGATGTTATCGATATCATCAACGTTCATGGGAAATTCTAAATGTTCAGAAGGATATCAAAGCAATTCTAGGTGATGTTCAGGAGTAAGGCGTTTTTGCATTGGTATACAGGTGAAGGGATGGATGAAATGGAGTTTACAGAGGCAGAAAGTAACATGAATGACCTAGTTTCAGAATATCAACAATACCAAGATGTTGTTGTTGATAATGAGGCGTACGAAAATGAGGAAGCTGTGGAGAACTGAGAAGATTTATGTGAACATAGTTTTATATTTTTCTTCTCCTTATGTGGTTTTTGTTTCATTGGGGCCTAATTTATTTATAGATTCATGTTTGCTTGTTGTTTGATGATGATCAACAAAAAGGCCTATGTTTTATGGTATGTATGTTGCTGCTTTGGTCATCCTGCAAAGCAATTGATGTTGTGAAGCTCTGAAATTTTGATATATAAAATGCATGTGAGAATGGTTACATTTTAATATAGTTGTCTCATATTTTTATTTTTAAGTTTTTATTACAAATTTCAATTAAATAAAATTTTGTTTTCAATTTTTACATTACAAATTTTAACTAAAACAGAAACCAAAAATAACAATCGAAAAACAGAAGCTTTTCTACACGGACAAGGTTAGGAATCTGGCTATTACGTACTTTGAGAGGAAGGCTCAAGCTTTTTTGTTGAACTTTGAATGAGTTGAATCAAAAGCATGCTTAGGCATAATAAGCATTTAAAATTGTTATGATTATGTAATTTCTTAAATAAAAAAAAGAGTGAAGATTATATCTCAAATTTTATTAAATAATTTTTAAGATATTTAAGCTATAAAAGTCTTAAGATTTGATTAGACTCATTTTGACATGCATACTTTATATATGGATTACTTTTATATTTTATAATTTGTTTAGTGCATATAAGGGGAAAAAAAGTGAATACTATATATTGAATTTTATTAAATTTTTTCAAGAAATTTAAATTTAAATTTAAAGGTTGAACTTATTCACTTAATAATTTATTTTGAAGTACATATTTTACAAATTATTTTTGTATTTAAAATTTTATTTAGTGTATATCTAAAAATTATTATATTTTTGTTATAAAAGCTTCCGTTACATTATATTCAAGTAAAAAAACTAAACTAAATAAAATAACATTATAGCATCTCTCTTGTTAAATTTTCAAAGAAATTATTTTAAATTTAAGGCAAAAGGAGCAATTTAGCCCTCAACATTTACACTAAAATTTGAATTGGACCTTAATGTTTCGGTGTGTTCAAAATAAACTCTAATATTTGTAAAACTTTTAATATGAATTCTAATATCTGAAAATTATTTAAAATAACCTGTAATTAGATGGAGTTTAGCTTACGTCAGGGGTTGTTTTGAACGTTTTCCAAACATTATAGTTCATATTGAACATTTACGGATATTAGGATCCGAATTGTTAGAGTCTAACTCATATTTTAGTGTAAACGTTAGGGGCTAAATTATTCTTTTGGCCTAAATTTAAATGTAGATAATAGCAAAAGGCAAATTCAAGATGAAATGAAAATCACGTGAACATGAATATTTTAAATTTAAATGTATTTAAATTTCTTATAAATACAAATATATGTTTGAACTAATTTGCAAAATGAAATGTATTACAAAACCAATGCTAAAAAAATAGCAATAAAGTGATATTTCATTCTAAATAATCTTTTCATACGGTCGTTGTATAAAGGTTGTTTAATTTAATTATGCATATCTTGTTCCCATGTAAATGTTAATAAATTTAGTAAACTTGACAAAATTTAAAAAATCTTTAAAAATATTAGTACATAAATGTTTTAAAAATGAACCGATTGGGCTAGTTCGACAGTGAAAATCTTAAACCAGCCAACTTTCCAGTTCAATTTTAAAATTTTTAGTTTGATTTAGTTTAATAATTTTTATTGTTAAAAAATGATTGATTTATTTATTAATCAGTCAATTTTTTTAAACTAATAAGTTTTTATAAATCAACTAATTTTCATTTTAGAGTATATTTTTAATTAAATTTTAAATTTTTGATAAATAAGTTATATACCTATTTTTCAATCATTTTTAAAAATTTTCAGTTTTGTTTAATTTTTAGCCAGTTTTATGACATTCTATACTGATTAAAGCTTTAAACATTAAACATCATATATTACCAATTTAACTTCTAGTATGGTTTTGAAAACATTAATTATGTTGACGACATATTTTTGAAACCCATTTTAATTTAATTTTTCTCTCTTCTCATATAAATCCTTTTATTTATAAAATTTAAAAGTGTTTCATAGGATTGATTTAAATATTATGTATTTTCTTATATACATTGGTCAAAATCTTCCGTTTTAAAGTCCTTTCTAATTTATAAATTAATTACAAATCATATTTTATAAAAATTTTAATTAGTTTGAGTCAAAACAAAAATAAATATTTTTACTTTTTTTCCTAAGCTCTATCAAATTATTTTAAAATAAGCAATTGATAATAAACCGAATCTAATTTCACACATTAACGAGATTTAAGTAACTTTTTATTTGAGTATTATAATAACAAATGTCGAGTTTTGATTTTTATTATTTAAATATAAATCTGTTGACAAATGCATGCCTTGGTCCCTCACAAGTTAAAAGTTGTGGCCAAGGCAGGCTTTGTCCAAAGTCTTCAAGCATGCTTGGCATGCAGCATTTGTTGAAGATTGGTGGCGAAATTGATGGAAGATTGGGATTTTTCCCTATAAAAGGAGAAGTTTACAGAAGCTCTAAATACACCACTCCTTCCTCTTCTTTCAGGCACCAAAACAGTCATCCTTTCTTCATTCTTCTTTAATTTTTTCTCTTGTTGAGAAATTTTATAAAAGCCTTTTGTTCCAGCCTTTGTACTTATATACATTCTCCACATATTAGTAAAATCGCTCACCTTCCGGCCGTGGACGTAGGTCACATTGACCGAACCACGTAAA
>JAOQMS010044596.1:0-10140 GCA_027563885.1 Erythroxylum longipes | reverse complement strand
ACAACAGAAACTTTGCTGCTGGAATTTGCTCCATCATCATGCTAGGTGTCAACTTGTAAACTCACCATATGTCTTAAAGCATGCTAGCAATTTGTTCAATAATTATGCTGCCACTACTCAACTCATTATGCTGGCATTTTTCACCCTTTAATCAGTCCACATGTCACTCAAAGATTGGTCCGCATATCACATAATAATTGGTCCATTTGTCACTCCATAATTAGTCCATTTGTCAATTAATTCCTAATCCAATTGTTACTCATTTAACTAGGCTAAATGTCACTCAATTTTGAGCTTAGTCATCCTAATTTTTCATGTCTCAATTAGTCTTGCCACTAGGCATTTTTCCTAGTGGCAAAATGCCCCAAATTTTTAGAAAATTTTGAAATGTCCGAAATGTCACCAAAAATGCGAAATCAATTCTAATGCACACCAGTTCACTTTTCAAGACAAATAATCCACAATTCACATTTTTAATCCCATTAAAAATCACTTCTACCCAGAAAATGTCAATGAATGCATGTACAACTATATTAATGTGCAAAAATCAATATTCTCATGTATGTGTATGCCACATTATGCATAAGTATGAATTATACTTCCTACTTTCTCAGTAACCTCTCATAAACACTTTTTTAACCTTATCCTAAATAACATGATGTTACATCTTTACTCCACCCATCTACTAAGATGATTTTATATTATGAAATGCCTAAGTGTTGTCTTGGTTATATCTCCTCCAGCCATCACACACTCTCCTTTATTCCTTAGCCGACACCTTTTATTCCTCATATCTTCTAAAAGCTAGGTTTTAATGGGATGGAAAGATGTTTTTTATCTTATAATTCATGTCATGACAGTAACGTTTTAATTGTTACAGTTGTAATCTCATGACTATAACATTTTAATTATTACAGTCGTGAGATAATTACGGGGATCGATCGTTTCTACCAAAAATCCGAGATAATTGCTAGGGGGGTTGATCATTTCTCCCAAAAATCCTATCTGCCACACCTCTTTATAATAAAACTAGGTTAAAAGCAATGGGACAGCCATGAGACAAGGCTTATGGCTGTAACATTTTCCATTTTGTTGCTCTATCTTGTCTCCTCTTCTTATAATCTTCTTTTTTTTCTAGCATCATGAAGACAATAGAGTATGAATATCAAGAACCTGGCTCAATGAGTATGCCTTTAGCTCACTTTAGTTGATATGCTTTCAAATTGTACCTAAAATCAAATATGATCTAAAATGAGTGTCTTCAACATTTTAAGGGAGTAATCACTAAATGTAATGGATTCAATGTATCAACAATTAAGCACATATCAAGTTCTCCCATACTTAGCTTTTGTTTGTCCTCGAGCAAATCATTAAAATCAACATCACAAACCAAAACACTTTCGTATTTTTCATATTTCCCAAGAATATATAGTCATAAGCAAAGATGAATAACTTTGAAACAAGTTCTCCCACACTTAGCTTTTGTTTGTCCTCGAGCAAATCATTAAAATCAACATCACAAACCAAAACACTTTCGTATTTGAAAAGTTATAGCAAGAATTCAACATTCAATGCTTCTACTTATGATTAATCTTCATCAACCTTAGAAACTGAGCAATCTAGAGATAGACTTGAAAAAAATGTGTTTAAACAGGGTATGTCCATAGGTACACTCAAATACCATTCGTGTTTATGACATTCCACAAATTTGAAAATCATTTCATTTCTCCACCACTAAAAGTCACATGCATAATCATGAATCAAAGTACTTTTGTAAGGCTGTAATATGGGCAAAGGTAAGGTGAGATGCATTTGGGTAAAGTAGCATAAAATCCATCAAAGCTAGTGAAATAAAAGCAACACTCTATGTAACATCAAGTGCAAAAACCAACATTCACTCACAATTGTGTATATCAACTATGATAAATACAAACCACAAACCACAAACCACAAACCACAAAAGTTGATCATAAATAAGACTTTGAAACCATTAGGAGTGATCCTTAGGAACTACATCTCCCCCATTCACATTATACTCAAGTAGCCCTTTCATTACAACTTTAAAAGGAAAGATTAAAAATGAGTAACTTTGTAAAACATAAGCATTTCCTCCTTGATACTTTTTTTCAAACTTTTTCTTTTTCTTTTTCTATGTTTTTGATCATTTAAGAATCAAAAGAAACTACATCAATATGGGAATTTTATAAAATGGCATTTGGACAAATATGATCAATTCCACACTTAGAATTTTGTACATCTATAAACTCAACAATCAATAAATGCTTCACTATATTTTAGGCTTAGGTGAGACATTTGGTTAGGTTTAAAGCATGTAATATGGTTAGCACAAAAATAAAAGGTAAATAAAGCTCAAGGGGCTTAACAAAGGAAAATTCATATAAATGGTTGGCTATTTAGCTATTGTAGCTTGTACAAACAAAGGATGCCTAATCATATTCATATTGTTGCATATGATAAAAATATGGTCTTGAATAGAAAATCAAAGCAAAATCAGGATGTACATATCATGAAGTTCACTCATAAATAAAAAGACAACAAAACTGATATGGATGTGCTAGTTTATAAAAGGTCAAATTTGAAGTAAATCACTTGTTATCATAGAAATCACGCAATATGTAAGAGTACACGAGAAGGGGGGGTTGAATTGTGATAAATCGTCTAAAATTGACATCTTTAAAAAGCTTCTTGATTTTCTTGTAAGATTCAGAAAATTTACAAAACAACGTACTTAAAACGTTGGTAATGCAACAACAGAAATAGTATCTATTCTATTAACAATATGAAATTAAAAAGATAAGGGTTAGAGAATATGACACCGCGATTTATACTGGTTCACCCTTAACCTTAGGGTTACATCCAATCCTCAGAGTATATATGAGATTTCACTATCTCTTTCAATTTTTACAAGTGTTATTTTGCACTTCCAGAGCCCTTTCAGGTCTCTTTCATAAAGGATTCTTTATCTTCTATCTTAACCTCTTCAGGCTGTAGCCTTCCCTTCCCACTAAAAGATTTTGAGTTTTCTAAACTCAAATTAAAGGTCGACTTGATCTCTCTTCTTTCTTCTTTTCACTCAAGCTATGTTTATAGTAAAGAATTTGGAATTGAAGGTTCAAAGTTGTAAGATTGTCTTATTTGTTCAGCATACTTTTCTCTATGATTATAAGTGATATTTATAGTCTAAATCTTCAACAGTCTTCTTGATAACTACTTGTAGAATCTTCAGAGATCAGTTGTTAGTTGAGTCCTGTAACCAACTCCAACTAACTAACTAACTGACGTTGTAAGTTGTTCTTTAATAATAACGTCTTGATTTATTTTGTATAATTCGTCTTATTTTATTAGTTTATCTGATGTCTTCACATCATCTGATGACTCCATATCATCTGATGACTTTGCATCGTCTAATGATGCCACGTCGTCTGATGACTTTGCATCTTCTGATGACTTTGCATCGCCTAATGACTCCGCATTGTCTAATGACTTTGCATCTTCTGATGACTTTGCATCATCTAATGACTTCGCATCGTCTGATGACTCTATAATTTGTGCTGCTTACATTTATCTTCACACTTAACAAACTCATCAAAGCAGTTCACACACGCTTCTATTATTATTATTATTTGACTTTCATCAAAATCAATAGAAGAAGTAAAGTCTTCTTGACTTAACAATCTCCCCCTTTTTGATGATAACAAATAATCATAATGTTAGAAGATAAATGAAAAGATATCCAGGTGAATATTTTCAGACAAAGTTTATTTATTTAGACAAATAACTCAAGATATACAATGTATAACAATAAAAACTTAAAATAAAATTTCCTCCCTTCTTCTCCTTTGCTTCCTACTATTTCTCTACCTATTTGTTATGAATCAAAAAGAAATTATTTCAGAAGCTTCAATATTGTAGAGAAAAAACTTTTGATATCGGTGCAGATAATTTTGAGGTCTTATTCTATAGTCACGTGTGGAAGTGCCACTTCCTCATGAAGATCACCCTCTGAGTCACTTAATGCATCAACCTTACTATCAATTTCTTAAATCTGTTTAACTAAGGCTTCATGTTCTTCCTTCTGATTTGAATAACTTCAGTCCTTGTGATGAAATTCTTTAAGGACTTTGAATCATCGATAGAATCTTATAACTTTTCACTTTGTAGATGAAGATACTCAGAGACTTTGTAGATGAAGATACTCAGAGACAGAGGATGTTCTGATTGAATCATCTAGTTCGATAATTTTGATAGAGGGTAATTGAAAAAATTGTGTTTGTGGAGGAATGTGAAGATCATCAGGGTAAAATGGATTTTCCTATAAGGTTTCGAATATCTTTGATAGAAGGTATGAAACCTATGGGTTTAAAGTGAATAAGTAAGTGCACCAAGGTTTCTAAATAGAAATTGATACCTTCAATTATAATTTTTTTGTATCTTCCTTCTGATATCTTCCCAACTACCTTGAAACTTTCATCTCCTTTTGATGTGATAAAGTTGCTTCTTGATGGTCTTGAAATATGATGAGAAATATAGATGCCTCCAGGTTTAACTGTATGACATACATTGTCTATATTCTCTATTGCCACTCGAATTTCTTCTTTCGTGAGATCAACTTGTTGCTTCTTAGGGAATTTCTTCTTCTTTCCTTTATCTGTGTTGTCTACCAGTGTTGGACATCTCGGTTGTACATCTGGTACAATCTTTAATGTTTTTTTGCTTTTCATTGGATAGATTGTGTAAGGATTTGTAGTCATCTTCAAAGGATATGGTTCTGCCTTTTCATCTCACATAATACTATACAATCTTCTATCTTCAGGGCTAAGAAGATGTATTGTCTGATCATTTACAATTATAGGTTCAACTTGAACCTTAACCTTCTGTTTAGGAGATTCTCTAATGATAATCGAACCTCTGTTTCTATCAGGTATTGATTCTTCTATAATCTTTATTTTCAAGTTTTCTTTCTTCATTGGTTAAGGAATGTTATAGATTGGTTATTGCTTTTCAACCTTTCTTTTCTGAATCATATTCATCTTCCTTTAATCTTCTGTTAACTTCAAAGATAGTTGTTAAGACTTCTTCTGCTCAAATACTAACTTCCTTCTTATCACTATCTCTCCAGACATTTATCTGGACTGAGTATGAGGGATAGAGGCGATTGCTTTACCAGGCAACAGTTGTTGTCTAGTTACATTTTTAGAAACTTGATCAAGAGTCAGATTTTTTTACTTCTTCTACAATCCTGGTGACCTTTTAGACATTTCAGGTTCTTTTTATTGAAGTGTTTCAGCTTTCCTCTTTAAGGGCACTTTATGAGTTGATTGTTGAACTTTTACACTTTGCTTCCTTTCAGGAATCGTTTTAGCTTGAGTTGACTTATAAGACCATTGTTCAACTTTTGTCAGATCAGTTGAGATTCTTCTGGTTGATTGAGGTTTTGCTTGCATACCAGATGGAACATCTTCTTTTTTGCTTCTTCTAGTTGAAAGCTCCCCTTTAGACTGTGCTTTCGATATGACGTCTTTATCCGATTCAAGTTCAGTCTTAATCCCCATTTTGCAAATAGTATAGGTATTAATAACACTCTTAATATTCAGCTTTACTCTATTTCCTCTATCAAGGAGGATTCCAGATTCTTTGAATAATCTCGTCAATAGCATACCATAAGGTAACTAACCACTCTTCAGATGATACTCCTCCAGAGTCCTCATCATGTAAGACAGAATCAAAAATGGAAGATCAATAGGCATTGTTCATAAAATAGGCATTTCTCATCACTCGTTGTCACAAAATCCTTCGATCCCATTCTTGGTAAAACATAGTGAAGAAGAATTGAATGAAGAACTCTAGCCTTCGGAATTAGATTGAAGACTTCTTGACACCTGGATAACTCGATCCATAGAGTTGTTGATTGATGTTATTTTCATTTAAATGACTTTGAGCAATCCACTTTATATTGTTGAACAGCTTTGATCCTTCATTTGGACATTCAATAATCCTTGCAATAGAATCTTGTGACACAATCACTAATATTCTATCTACCACAGATACCAAGGTGTTATCTACCACCTTTGCATTTTTCCATAACTCATAAATTTCATTTGGATACACCAGTTCTCGTATTTTGAATAAATTTTCCCATCCATCTGCTTTAATCTCTAGTTCGATATCCATTCAATCTTTCTTAAAAGCAATGAAATCAACAAGTCTCCCATATGAAAGAGATTTCGACATCCTTATAATCTGCAATGTATAAACACTAAACACAAAGATGTATTTCGCTTAAAGAAGCGACATTAGTATATAGAAACGATTGAGAAAGAAAAGAATGAAAAACGTTTTGATGTAAAGAACAGAAGATTTTGAATTGCCTTTGTTGAGAGCACTTTTGAAGCAAATCAGTTAAAAAGAAAATTCTAGAAAGTAGAGTGTTAAGATTTTGAGAGATATCTTTTTATAAACAATCCTACGCAAAGTTGTTGTTAATAACATATCTGATTGATCGATAAATACTCATTAATTTATACTACCGAGTAAAAATTACCGTTACTAGTCTTTACGACATTTCTACTTCAGTGCGACGTATCGTCTGGGTTATAAGGTGTCAGATGGATGATCATTTAACACAACCATGTTCAAACTTCGTCTTATCTCCTTGAATCTGTCTTCACTTAAGGGTTTTGTAAAGATATCTGCCCATTGTTGATCCGTTTCAACAAATAGTAGATTGATAGTTACTCTCTGTACATAATATCATATAAAATGATGCCTGACTTCAATATGCTTTGCCCTTGAGTGTTGTATTGAATTCTTTGAAAGATTGATAGCACTTGTGTTGTCATAAAAGATTGGAATTTGATCTTATTGGATAGAATAATCTTCTAATTGATACTTTATCCATAATATTTATGAACAACAGCTTGCAGCTAACATTTATTCAGCTTCTGCAGTAGATAGAGCAGTTAAACTATGTCTGTTGCTTGACCAAGAAATTAGATTATGACCAAGAAAGTGACAACCTCCACTTGTACTATTTCTATCAATATTATCTCCAGCATAATCAGCATCACAGAAGCCAATTAACCTGAAATCTTTACCTTTCTCATACATTAAGCAAAGATCAGTAGAACCTGCTAAGTATCTCAATATTCTTTTAACAACAATCTAATGAGATTCTCTAGGATCTGCTTGAAATCTTGCACACAAACAAACACTAAATGTAATATCAGGTCTGCTTGCAGTTAGGTAAAGTAAAGAACCAATAATTTCTCTAACTCAATCTTCTTACTAGCTTCATCTTTTGATAAAATGATTGAGGGATGCATAGGGGTAGACATTGGTTTAACATTTTGCATTTTATATTTGACTAACAGTTCTTTGATATACTTTTGTTGATAAATAAAGATCTTTTCTTCATTTTGTCTAATATGCAAACCAAGAAAGAACATTAACTTACCCATCATACTCATTTCAAATTCACTTTTCATGAGAGTCTCAAAAATTAAACATAACTTCTTAAAAGTTAAACCAAAAATGATATCATCAACATATATTTTATTATCATTTTTAACACATTTCTGAAATAAAGTTTTATCAACTTGTCCTCTAATGAATTCATTCTTAATCAAAAAAGAATTAAAATGATCATACCAAGCACGAGGTGCTTGTTTCAATCCATACAAAGCTTTATGAAGTTTATACATATAATCTAGTTTATCAATATCTTCAAAAACAGGAGGTTATTTTACATAAACTTCTTCATCTATAAAATCATTCAAAAAGGCACTTTTCACATCCATTTGAAATAGCTTTATATCATGAAAAACAACATATGCAAGTAAGATCCTAATAGCTTCTAATCTAGCTACAGGAGCATTGTTTCATTGTAGTCTATTCCTACTTGTTGATTATAGCCTTGGGCTACTAATATAGCTTTGTTACGGGATACCTTTACTGATTCGTCTATTCTTGAATACCCATCTAGTTCCTATGATAAACTTATTGGAGGTTTTAGGGACTAGAGACCGGACTTTATTCCTAGTAAACTGATTTAACTCCTCTTGCATAACTAAAATCCAAGCTTCATTTAGAAGAGCTTCACCTATTTTCTTAGGTTCTAATTCAGAAATAAAAGCTACATTGGCCTCTCTCTTAAACTTAGATCTAGTTCTCACTCCTTCTGATGTTTCTCCTATAATCAGATTTTTTGGGTGAGAAGATTTATATATCCATTCTTTTTTCAAACTAATATTTTCAAAAAGATCTACTATTTTATCAGATGGATCAACTATTGGTGAATAGTCTGGGTTACGAACTAAGGGAGCAGATAGAGTTTCATCATCAGATTTGTCTATTTTATCTAGATTAGAATCATCATCAAACTTTACATTCATAAATTCTTCAACAAATTTAGAAACAAGATTATAAACTCTATAAGCTTTAGATCTAGTAGAATAACCTAGAAAAATTCCTGAAAAAATCTTAGAATCGAATTTATCCAAATTCTCCTTTGTATTCAAGATAGTGCATTTGCAACTAAAAAGATGAAAGTAAGAAATATTTGGTTTTCTTCCCTTCCATAATTCATAAAGAGTTTTATTTAAAATAGGTCGCAGAAATACTCTATTTTGAATATAACAAGCTATAGTAATAGCTTCTGCCCAGAAATACTTGGGAAGATTCATTTGATATAGCATAGTCCTTGCCATTTCCTAAATTGTCCTGTTTTTTCTTTCTACAACTCCATTTTGTTGAGGAGTTATAGGAGTAGAGAAACTATGGCAAATTCCATTCTCTTCACAGAAGAATTTGAAATTTTCATTTTTAAATTCTCCACCATGATCACTCCTAATTCCAGTAATAGAAGTCCTTTTTCATTTTGTAACTTTTTATATAAGACTTTAAAGCAATTAAAAGAGTCACTTTTATGTGATAAAAACAATATCTAAAAAATCTAGTAAAGTCATCAACAATTACAAGACCATACTTCTTTCCACCAAGACTTATTGTTCTGGTTAGACCAAACAAATCTATATGCAACAACTCTAGAGGTTTAGACGAGGTTACAACATTCTTAGAAGAAAAAGATGTTTTAACTTGTTTTCCTTTCTGACATCTCTCACAAAAGAAATCTTTGTTAAAGCTTATCTTTGGTAAACCTCTTACCAAATCATGTCTGACTAATTTAGAAATATGTTTAAAACTAGCATGACCTAACTTTTTATGCCAAATTAGTTTTTCATCATCTTTTGATATAATACATGAAATATTTTGACTTCTCAAATAATCTAGATTAATCCTATAGAGATTGTTTCGTCTCTTGGCAGAAAAGAATATGGACCCGTCCTTGTTTCTAATTAAACAAGAATTTTGATTAAAGGATACTTCAAAACCAGAGTCACATAAATGACTTATACTAATTAGATTATGCTTTAAACCATCAACTAGCAGAACATTATCAATAGTTGAAAAAGAATCTTTACCAATTTTGCTGATTCCAATTATTTTGCCCTGCTGGTTATCTCCAAAAGTTACTGATCCTCCTTACTTATATTGGAGGTCTAGGAAAATAGACCTTCTGCCCGTCATGTGTCGTGAGCAGCCACTATCTAAGTACCAATAATGATGATTACTTCTTCCAAGTAGAGAGATTTGCATAATATATTATATCCTTCTTAGGTACCCAAATTTTCTTAAGTCCTTTGGAGTTAGTCTTATAATTATTCTTAGAATAATAATAAGAATACTGTTTCTTCTTCTTAGGAACAAAATTTCTATTACCAAAAACATTTTTATTATGAATTGGATTTCTACCAGAGAAGCCTAAACCACTTTTATCATTTGGATGCCTATAACTTCCAATCATAGCATTCATTCTTTTTGTATTCTCTGAGAATTTTGATAAATCCCCTGAAAGAATATTAATCCTTTGTTTTAACTGATTAACCTCTTCAGATCTATCTATAGTAACTTTTCTTTTTCATATCGTCTACTTGCTTCCTAAGGCAGACGTTTTCTTCTTCTATGATTTTTGTATTCTTACAATTTTCAACAAACTTCTTTTTCAACAATCTATATTGTTTCAGAATAGTATGAGAATCTTCTAACAATTCTAAATAAGCA
>JAOQMS010044595.1:0-10141 GCA_027563885.1 Erythroxylum longipes | reverse complement strand
CTAACTGTCCGACGTACTAGCGTATCTTCATCTTTGTATCGTCTGTGTTTTCCTCTTCTTCTGTGTTTTTACTTCTTTTGTGTTTTCACTTCTTCTGTGCTTTCCGCTTCTTCTGTGTTTTCTATTTCTTCTGTGTTTTCACTTCTTCTGTGTTTTCCGCTTCTTCTGTGTTTTCACTTCTTCTGTGTTTTCCACTTCTTCTGTCTTTTCTGCTTCTTATGTGTTTTTACTTCTTCTGTGTTTTCACTTCTTCTGTGTATTCCGCTTCTTCTGTGTTTCCACTTCATCTGTGCTTTCCACTTCTTCTGTGTTTTCCACTTCATCTGTGTTTTCACTTCTTCTGTATTTTCACTTCTTCTGTGTTTTCGGCTTATTTTGTGTTTCCGCTTCTTCTGTGTTTTCTGCTTCTTCTGTGTTTTCCCCTTCTTCTGTGTTTTCACTTCTTCTGTGTTTTCCACTTATTTTGTATTTTTCTGCACACTTAACACACTTATCAAAATAGTTCATTTATTTCCAATATTATCATTATTTGATTGTCACCAAAATTAATAATCGTGAAGTCCTCTTGACTTAACACCTTATATAGTTCCAATTGAATCAATTAGCAAGATTTCATATTAGATATGAAATGCTAAGTCTTTGAAAGACTCAAAGTTAATGATTCAAGAATGTGATGCTTGGTTGAAGCATACATTATCCATTAAGTTTATAATTAATTTGGAAATAAAAGGTTAAGATATATCCAAAAGATTGGATATAATCTTACAAATTCATTAAACAAATTGTTTGATTCAATGTATACTTATAAGAGAATGGTTCTCAAGATAATAAGTAATGGGAGTAAGATAAATTTTGAAAAAGGTTCAAATCTCATGACAATACATCCAATTGGAACTAATGCCTTTAATGATACATTTGATGTATAGTTGAAAGGTTATGAGACATTGAAAGATTCACTTTCATGATGAATTCAAAATTTTTATTTTTGAAGATGATTGTGAATTTATATCTATAAGAAGGTTAGTGGGAGTATGTGAAGACATATTGCTTACAGAGAACAACAGTTCTAACTTTCAATTGTTGAACACATAATTGTCCAAGAACAACTCTTGTTGGATATGAAAAGGTAACAACTTAATTCTGGGAATTAAATCTATAGAGATAGATTGGAAGTTGTTAACTTATTCTAAGTTTAAGTTCTAAGTCCAAGTACATAGACAATGTACTAAAGATATTTAGTATTTGAGATATCAGATACTTATAAAGTATTAAAGATGTCCATTACTCTATGTAAGAGTTAATATTTGAGTTCAAGATGATAAGGATATAACTTTAAAAGTAAATCCTAATTATGGTTTATTTACTTAGAACAATATCATTTAGGATTGGAAAGGTTCCAATATAACAATGGGTGTTAATTAAGCCATAATACATTTTTCATTTAGTGGAAATGATTAATTGGATTAACAAGTTCTTTAGTGAACTTGATGGAGTTTCTTTGCATTGTTCAAGACAGTAATGTACTGTAGAACATTAGAGCCATTGGGCATACATAAGGAGCTAATGTCTCATCAAAGATCTAAGAAAGTGTTTAGGAAAATTTTTCTTAATTATGATGAAAATTAAGATGGGAGTTGTAAGACTTAAGCAAGTGCTCGCTATAGAGAATCTTGTAGAATTATCTTATCAAGACAGTAGTAGAATAATCGTCATATGGTGATAGGGTATGAGATACTTAAATGATTAGCTTAGTGCAAGTGGGAGATTGTTGGTTTATGCCCTACAACCAATTGTGCTAGTTGTAGTTTAGTGAAAAATTATTTAAAGGCATTATTTATCTTGTACATGTTTAGATGTATATGATAAAGTCCATAGAATAATTATACATTACAAATGAAATTATAATGAGATTATAATTATGAGACTCATATTACATTTATATATTATTTCTAAATGTTCCTAGTCATTATTCTATTAAGATTGGACATTAATAGAATGTGAAAAGGCTAGCATACGTTGTGTTTTTTTCCTTATAAAGAAGTAGTTGATTTCATAGGCTAAAGTATAGAGATACTTAAACAAACATGTGGGTGCTTGTTAGAGAACAAATTCACTGAACAGGCCCGATATGAGAAATTCATTTGGAACAATACTTGTATGTCTATGGAATTCTCATTGTGATGATTGTATAAGTGATCTTTTGACTTGATGTCATCAAAGTTATCTTATATGAGGATTGCTATATTTTGATACTATTTATGATCTATTTAATCATGGGTCATTTAATCAATAGTCATTAAATATAGCATGAACTATATGGAGGTAGTTGTGGATCAAGATAGGATTCATCACCCTAAAGTAATTAGGGAGAATGTTTCGTTGTTTTTGATCAGTATTGATTCAAGAAATCCTTAGCCAAAGTGAAATGATGCTTTGTAGATAGTTTACAAATATCATTAATTGAATCAATAGCTAATGGCGGAGAACTAATATGATTAGACTCAAAAATGGAATAGACATTAATTCCATGCTCTATGTCTAATCAGAACATTGTATGATAAAATGATTGAATTATACAGAAAAATCATGCACGGAAAGATTAGTCAAAACCACTTTGACATTCCTAAATATTTGAGTGGTCATGATGCGTTGCTAGATGCCAATCTTGATCTATGATTATAAATTGTTTAGTTGGAGAATTAAAGATAAATTAAAAGGAGATTTAATTTATCTAATTATAATTATGAATTAGAATTAGATTTTATAATCATTGTCAACTATTTGGGAACCTAATGGGTCTCACATATAGAATGAGTTGAAGAGAGCAAAGTTAATTTAATCAAGTTGGACTTGATTGTAAAGTTTGAGAAACTTTATAATTAAATATGTGATGTTTAACAAATAAAGATTAATATGAGATATTGAATCTTATATAGCATAATTGATATTTAATTAGAATTATTTGTAATTCTAACTAAAGTTGATTTGAAATTAGATTTTAATTTTAATGAAATTACCGAAATGCCTAGAACCTATTATAAATAGACTTAAGCTCTATGGAGCTAGTACTTCATGATTAACCATCTCTGTAAGAGTTACAGAGTTCTCTCAACTCATTCTGTGGATACTGTTAGAGGTCGGACATTTGTGTGGCTACGGTGGTTGAAACGTATCAGTTTCAGAAACAGTTCGAGGGATATAACAAGATAAAGATCAAGACAGGAAATAAGTTACGAATGAAGTTTCCACTTTATTACAATTTGTGTTAATCATTTTATATAATTAAAGTGATCTTAGTTTTCGAGAAATCAAAAATTGCGAAAAAGTTTCTTAATTATTTCGCTGTAGTTGAGAACAGATTCTAACCCGATTTTTCAACAGTGCATGCCTTAGAGATTTATTGGGTCCCTTTGCCAGCAAGGAAGAGTGGGTCCCCTTCTCCACCACTTTTTCTTTGTCTAGTTCAACAATTAGATCACAATTCTGTATGGTACTTAATCTATGAGCTATGGCGACACTTTTTCTCCCAACCATCACATGCTCAAGCGCGTCTTTTACTACTCTCTCTGATTGACCATCCAACGCGTTAGTCGCTTCATCTAATATCATCAATGCTGGATTCTTCAGAAGTGCTCAAGCTGTTGCAATCCTCTGCTTCTGACCTCTTGATAGCGGCAATCCCTTGTCTCTGCATAATGTATCATACCCATCCTTCAATCCTGCGATGAAATCATGAACATTGGCTATTTTAGCTGCCTCGATGATCTCCGATTCGTCAACCTTTTCAGATGGGCCATATATTATGTTTTGCCTAATGGTACCAATGAATAATGTGGGCTTCTGGTTAACTAAGGCAATGTGCCTTCTTAGTGATCTCAAGTGATAGGATCTAATATCACGACCATCTATTTTCACTATGCGCCTAAGAGGATCATAAAATCGTTGGATCAAACTAATGATGGTTGATTTGCCTGACCCACTTTGCCCTACCAATGCTACTGATTTCCCAGCTTCGATAATTAGTGAGAATCCATTAAAAATCATACTACTCGGATATGGATAATCCACATCAAGAATTTCTACTTGGCCCACTATAATTTCAGGTTGATAAATTTCAGGATCGTCAGGTTTAATCTTTGAATACCGATTTAATATGGCAATGACAGATCTAAGCGAGTCTAAGCCCTTGGAAAAGTCAGTTGTCATACTAACAGCATCGGCTATAACATGGCCAATGTTAAGGAGAACTATAAAGATTTGAAGCAGGGCTTTTGTAGTGACAAAGCCATGAGAGATGTGTTTCCCACCAGACCAAAAACTATGGGCCCAAATGCAGGAGTTTAGGTTTTGAGAGTTGCCAAGCACAGCTCCAACAAAATAAGATTGTTTGATGTTCTCTCTCTGTGGGCCTTCTTGGGGTTTTTGGACCATTTTGAGGATTTGGTCTTGGGAACAAAAGGTCGTGATGTTGCGGAGATTGGAAGCAGCTTCTGCTGCCAGCTTGCTACTTTCATCCTAAGCTTTTATGGACTTCTTAGACATGCTCTTTATGCATGTATGAAGCAGAATTGGTATTAGATAAAAGGAACAGAAGAATTGGTTGCAGAATGGAGTGAAATCTTCTATTCCTTTAATCCAATACTAACCTTATGCCATTCATGCATAGCCATAAATTTCTCTAGCTCCCAGCAAAATTTGTGACTATGTATGTATGAATCATAATTGGTATCAGATAAAAGGAACAGAAGAATTGGTTCCTTTAGAATAACTCTTCTGGCATAGTGATAAGCAATAATAAGAGGTTGAAGTGTTGTCATTATGATAGCTAGCCTCCAAGAAATGATCAAGATCATTATGCAGGCTATGGTTACAGTTGACATTGTTTGTGTCAAAAGACTCATTCTGTCACCTACTGGCGATAGCACCTAAAGACAAGTATAGAAAGTTTTTACTGTTAATATTTCTTCAATTGGAAACAGTAGAACAATTATACTTCAGGTCACTCTCAATGGCAATTAACGAGTTTGGTCAAGAAAAAGTCTCGCTGATTTCTAGATGATGGTGAGGCATCTATTAGCTAAGGATTCCTCAATACCAAATCTACAAAGCAACAAGTCAAAGTTGCTCTTACTATGAAAGTACACTTATCATTTGACAGACAGAAAGTTCAAGTATGTTGACTTATATGCCTTCCTGCAATAATCACCATCTGTCCCATTGCTTCAGCCACATTTTATCCCACATTTACTTTAGCTTTTAAAATATAGAATTTATTATTATTTTTATTATTAGACTTCTAAGGGATGTCTAAATATAATCTGAATTAGATGGCTAAACGTTGTCTATATTATAGTAGTTAAATTAAATGACATAGACCATAAATACTTACCATATTTGTGTCTTTGGATAAGCTAGAGCAAATAGCAACACTTGAATTCTCGTCTTGGTCAAACCAACCAACTTCAAAAGTTAGTATTTTGGAAAGCATCCTCTCTCTCACCCACTTTGTCAAGCACTAGCCCATGTACCCAAAACTATAAGGCTGAATTGTAACGCCCCAAAAGATACCCTAGTTGAAACGATACATGTTTACGAAAGTACATGTGAGATAAGAGTAAAAATTGTGCTATGATTTGAATGTGAAAGTATGTGACTTGAATTTTGGTATTGATGGATTATAGTTACTAAATTGGAATTAATTGATACCATTAGAGAATTAAGGTATTTAAATGTATATTTGGACTAAGAAAATTATCAAGTGACAAGTTAAGTTGGTACATGGAAATTAGAATGACTAAGCCTATGAATTAGTGACATTTGGCAAAGCTAATGCATTGACATTTGGCATCATTGATTGTGTGGCAAGTGGACTAATCATGGAGTGACATGTGGACTAATTACTTAATGATACATGGCAGTATTCATTAAGTAACAAATGGCCTATTAGAAGCTTATGAGTTATTGACATTTAACATAGTTAAATGAATGACAAATGGACCAATTATTATGTGACAGGTGGACCAACCTTAGAATGACATGTGGACTGATTTATAGGTGACTAATGGCAGCATTTTAAGGTGAAAAAAGGCAACATAATCAAGTGTTACATGGCATGAAATGTTAATTGGCACATGCTTAAGTATGTTGGAGACACATAGCAACCAATGGTGGCAAATTTTCTGCTAGAATGTACTTTACTTCTTTCACTTTGCTCCTCTCCATCGAAACTCTCATTCCCTCTCAACTTCTGGAATTTTGGTAGAGTTTGGATCATTTTCACTTGGAATCTTAGTAAGATACTACATCAAGAAAGCTGCCTTAAATTATCTTCTATGCCGCTGTCTTTATGGTGCTAAGAGCATCCTACTTTCACCTTAATCTTAGATGTGTGCTGATTGCTTAGAAGGGTTGATTTAGTTGGTTTTTTGGAGTTGTTTTTTTTCAAGTTTAAAGAGGTAAGGGAGTATTAGACTTGGTATTATGATAGAACATGTCTTGTTTGATGTTTGAAGTGGATATAATGTGTACTGAATTAATGAAGAATTGTGGTTAGGAACTTGATAGGTGTTGGGTACTCATTAGAAGGTGTGGTTCCACTAAATAGCCATCAGTTTTTCAGCCATATCTCGACCTATAGACACCAAAATGGGATGAATTTAAATTAAGATTAAACTAGATACATTTATATACAACTTTCATGAAGAAGTTGAATTTGAATTCTGTCACTAAGGGTTTTGAAATTTAGCTTGAAGTTGAGTTTTGGATTTGGCTACAGCACTGTCCCTGACGGAAATTTGTTTCCGATTTTCCAACGATTAAACTATATTGATGTAGGCCAAATTAGACAAAGTTGTCTTATAAAAATTGTATCTTATCCTCTTAGCTTTCTAATAGTATAGAGTTTTTAATTTTTAGATATCATAATTGAGAGATATGAGTTTTACAAATTTGAGTGCACATCAGGAGTGTATGATTGTGCGCATTAGGAGTGTATGATCGTGCACAAATCCTTCAAGCATGGGAGTGCATGATCGTACACAAGCATGATCGTGCACTAGCATTTCAAGCATGGGAATGCATGATCATCCACTAACACGATCATGCACTGATCCTTCAATCAAGGAAGTGCATGATTGTGCACAAGCATGATCATGCACTAGCCCTTCACACTGTTGTGCACAGTCTGTAATATTTTTAGTATAACTCATGGAATAATGAACCGAATTGAATGATTGTTTCGTTTGAAACTTAAGACATAGAGGAACATTTTTTTAGAAGAAATTATTGTCAAAAAAGTCAGTTTCTATGTCAAAATGACCATACACATTTGACCTGAAGATGTTCTAAGAAATCTGGAAAACAATGCTAAACTTGATTGTGTAATTGTTGACATATATAAGGTTAGGACTTTTAACAATGGTTTAATTAAACTTAGTTGAGATTAAAAATGAACTTTGATGATGTTAGATTAATGGAGAAAAAGATAATTGAGTTGTGATTTAGGAATGGAGGTAAGTGCTTAAAGAATGTGAGGTTAATTAATAATGTGTTCTTATGAATGCCAATATGTTTCAAAAAGAGATATATTATGTGAATCGAATATGATTGTTTACAAATTGGAACTTTGTGTCATGATATGGAATGTGCATATATATATGTTCAATTTAAGGAAAGTGGAATAAAGATATAGTATCTTTTGCTTATGATTGTGACATATGAAATGGATTGTTTTGAAACTGTCAAGTCCCAGTCATGGGTAAGTAGGCATGTCCAGAAGAGTCTCAGCTGCTCTTGGACATATTTAAGGTGTTGACATTTCTGTGTCTCTTGATAATGATACTTCTGTGTCTGAGACATACGTCTCTCCTATTATTTACACTTCGGTGTCTCCTGATATTGAGACATAAGTCTCTCCTGTTTTTTGACACCGATCATGGTATCTCCTGTATTAGTCCTGTTACCCACTTCTGTATAAAGGATTAGCAGTCTAACTTGTTTTGTATTATAATACATGTTCAATTTTGATATTAAAAAAATTCTGATTTGATAATAGATAAACTCTAAATTGATACAAAACAAAGTCTGCTTTGATACAAATCATATTCTGATATGAAGGGTTTATATCCTATTCTGATAATCAGTTCTGACATCTGTACAATTTGTTCTGATACTTAAATGATTGGCACTAGCATGAGAAATGTTCTCTAGTGATAGATTATATTTTGTTATAAAAATCCATTATGCGTGAATTGTTCTTTAATATGAACCTTTAATGATTGCTTATGATATAATTTGATTCAGTATATGTGGATGTTAGGTGACTGTTAAACAGTTGCCAGTTTATGTATGATTTAGTTATTCCCCATTAAGCTTTATGCTTAGCATGGTGTTTTTGCCCCTTGTAGGTTCAGATAGGAGGATCTGAATACTGGGACAATAACAACTGCAATGACCAACGAAGAATGTGTTTTGTTTTGGGAATGTATGTTTGGATTGTATGTATAATATGAGAAATGATGTATTTTGTTAAATGTTTGTGAATATTGTAATACAAAGTGTATTTTAACTTAAAATATGTACTGTTTTGTTTAAAGGTTTGTAATGTAAAACCTTAATTCAGGATGACTTAACACATGTATTCGAATGAATTCGATGTACTGGTTAAATTCTGTTTAAAGTAGAATATGTATGGAAAGTAATAATTGGTTGTTTGAATTCTGGCAAAGCTTTGTATTGTTTTGATATGTTTTAAATAATGTATTAGGTAATATCCACATATCCTTCTAGAGGGTCTGTGGGTGTTACATGAATTATATTTATCACGAAATAGAACACCGCCAATCCCACAAAACATAATGCATAGGTCCTAGTCGTCTCCTTGATTTCATTGTGGTCTTTCGGGAAATATAATGATATCATTGAACCCAAAACAAGAGAGTAAAATGGTTGAATTCCTCCAAATAAGATGGCACCTAAGCAGCCAAAACTTGTTTTCTTCCATTATGGCAAATTCAGTGCCAACAATCTTTTGAATGATGGAACAGGCAATTCTCGCTCCTCAACCGCTGCGCTTTTTAACGGAATCGATCCTCAACTTGGTGCTATTGAATTGGTTAAGCTCGATCGACTCAGTTGTGACAGTCTACGACTACTAGTATTGCTAATGTCCTTTTTGACAATATAAGATAAAGAGAGCAAGCTAGAACTGTCCTCATCTTCTCTGGTACTTTCATTTTTTATTCGTTGAAGACAAACTAGTGACATGTAGAGGCCATCCTCATTCTTAATTAATTCTCCATGAGACCCGGTTTCCATGACCTAACCATTTTGGATCACCACAATCAAATTAGCATTGCGAATGGTGGAAAGATGGTGGGCAATGATGATTATGGTGCACCCAACTGAGACCTTATCTAAGGCTTCCTGGACAATTTGTTCAAATTTTGAGTCTAATGCACTTGTTGCCTCATCTAGAAGGAGAATTATTGGTGCTTTAATTATTGCCATGGCAATGGCAATCCTTTGCTTTTGTCCTCCTGATATTTGGACTCCCTTTTCACCCACCTATTAATTAAGAATTGTTGTCTTCATTTCATATAAATTTTCAGTTGTTCCTTTTATTTCTTTTTCTGTTCATAGTAAAGGTTACTTTCTCTATTGTTTGATCAGCAAAGGTAAAGTAGCAACTACTATCCTGTGTATCGTAACCTTGAGGCAACTGAGATATAAAATTATGAACATTAGAAGCTTTATCTGCTTCAACAACCTCTTCCATGGTAGCATCTTCTTTGCCCAATAATATGTTCTCTTTAATAACGGTGGAAAATAGTGTAAGCTTTTAGCTCACCAATGAGGGACCCCGATTTCGAAGTCTGACTCTTGCTTGCTCTGATATCACATCTGTCAGACCCCGTTATCGGAGTCCGACTCTTGCTCTTCATGCATGCTCAGATACCACATCTTTCAGACCCCGCTTCCGGAGTCTAACGCTTTCCTGCATACTTGCTCTGATACTATCATGTATGCAGACTATCGTAATACGTAAGTTATCACCCAACGATAAAACCTTGATCACTTTTGGATTTTCTTCTCAAAACTCCCCTTTATTAGTCTCAGCTCAGCTCTTAGAGCAGTCGACTAC
>JAOQMS010044594.1:0-10142 GCA_027563885.1 Erythroxylum longipes | reverse complement strand
TAAGTGGATGTATATGTTGATATGTAACTAAAGCTCGATTAAACATTTACTTTGTTTAGTAATGAGAATGAGAAATTAAGGATCTGTTGTTGTGTATGATGATGTTATTTTAAAGTACTTAGTAGTTGAATAGCGATGAAGAGATATGGCATTTTTGCAAGCTTTCATAGGTGTAGGAATTGTTTTTTTGAATTCAAAGGAGTAAAAATGTATCGTCTGTAAAGACGAATCGGCTGTAATGACGTCAACTTCGTCTGTGATGATGTCATTTTGTCTGTGAGGATGCTTCTTCTGTTAAGATGCATCCTTTGTAAAAATGTATCATCGTTTATAAAAACGAATCGTCTGTGATGATGTCATTTCATCTGTGAGGATGCATCGTCTGTAAAGATGCATCTTCTATAAAAATACATCATCTGCGATGACGTCATTTCGTCTTTGATGACATCATAGAGTCTTAAGCGTTGCATCGTCTTAAGTTGACTTTGCTTCATCTTAAGTTAACCCGCTTCGTCTTAAGCGTTGCATCTTCTTAAGTTGACTTAGGTTTCGTTTGCCATTTTGTACGTCTGTTCCTTGCTCCGTCTACTTTTGTGTTTCGTCTGCCTTTTGGGTTTCTTCTACTTTTCACTTCGTCTATCTTCTGTTTTCATTTTGTCTCCGAACAGTTGGGCTCTGGAAACGAGGTTCAACAAATGTTGCTAGCAAAATCTTATCTGAACCTAAAAGTTAATAGTTAGAATATGCTAATTGATGCAAGTGGTAATGTTCGAAATCATAAACAAGTAGCACACGTTAAAATGTAAGAGAAGACCTCATATTTAATTGCATTAGATGTGCCATATAGATTTATAATTTCAATTTATTTGTGTAAAAGATTAATCATATCATGTATACCATCGTAAGTATTCAAAGTTGGATTCTTAAATCTTCTTAATAATTGGTCTACTCAGACACCAAGGATTAAAAGTTTGTTATCTAGAATGCTCACCCCAAATTGTCATATTCTAGTAGTATTGATTACAGAGGTGTCAATGACACTCTTCCTGGTGATAAATATAAGGTATGAGTACATTGCTTTTCTTGCATCAATTAGTTGACTTGTTAAAACATATTTATTATAATAGTTTAGTCATTATGATATGGGACCTCAGATTGTTTGTTAACTCGATTATTTTGAAAGGTATTAACTGCTTCACTGAGGTTGGTAGATGGATCACTTCCTTGGACATCGCTTATTCTTTTTTAGTGCAAAAGAGCAATAAAAGTTATTAGGTTCCAACAGGGACAGCCCTAGGTCGAGCAACACCTAAGAGATCCTCCTGAACTCGCTTATTCTTTCTATAGGTAAATATATCTTAGGAAGTTTAAAGTTTTGTAAATGGGAGTACTCTAAATTTTAAAAGTTCTTATAGACGGTATAAAATGATATAGACTAAGATTAAGGTAGGCCAACTGTATTACTTCGAAGTCTATAAGCCTACTCAAAAAAATACTTAGTGTGTCGAGGTTATTCTTTACGAAGATTATTTGACGCTCAAGTCTGTGAGATCAGATATTGCTAAATATGTAAATAGAATTCTCAAAGTTACTAGGTTTTAATAGCATTAATCATATATATTTAATTTGGAGTGTCTCACTTTCATAAAGGACTTTTAAAGAAGTAGAGATGGATTTCATCCAAAATAAGTTTAGATACATTTCAAGTAGTAAGCTTGATCAATGTTTAGTTAAAAACTCTTCTTTCACATTTATAAGAGTCATATTTAATTGATCTTATCTACTAAAAGTCCTTGAGAAATTTAAAGAAGCTTAGTAATGGTAAATTAAAAAGTGAGAATCATGTAAGAAAACCCATGAAATAAATAAATAAGATGGTCCATACTTAACAAATCTCATACATATGCTATGACTATATTAATAATCAACACACTATGATATAATAAAGGATATCTGTAGCATATCTAGCCTAAAATTAAGGGAACAAAAAAAGTGATAAAATAGAACAAAATCGTGAAAAACCTAAACATGTAATTTCTATTGAACAGCACAAAAACATCAAGATACTGGACCTAGTGGAAGTGTGCATGTAACCAGGGCCGATCTTATTGTTTTATAGGCCTTGGCCAAACAAAAAAGGCCCTAATAAATCGACAATATATAAACATGTAAACTTTTACATGTTTATATATTTTACATGTTTATATATTGTCGATTTATTAGGGCCTTTTTTGTTTGGCCAAGGCTTTTACATGTTTATATATTGTCGATTTATTAGGGCCTTTTTTGTTTGGCCAAGGCCTATAAAACAATAAGATCGGCCTTTTACATGTTTATACATTGTCGATTTATTAGGGCCTTTTTTGTTTGTCCAGGGCCTATAAAACAATAAGTTTACATGTTTGTATGAAACATAAATGACTCAATTTATAAGTCTACATACTTAACTAAATATTAAATGATCATAACATCAGCTAATAATATCTTATAAATATCATTAACAATAATATCACTAAAAATTATAACATGAGTAACAACAAATAACAATAGCAGCAATCAAACAACAATATTATACTGCAAGGCACTAAGAGAATTGCACTAACAAATACGCAGAGGATCATGATTTATGAAAAACAATTTCTCTATGCATTTCTAGATGCAAAATCATTAATAATATTATCAAGATCAATACTGTCCACCATATCCTTCTCAATACATAACATAGCTAAACCATTTAGCCTTTCTTATGACATTGATGACCTCAAGTGGGTTTTCAATAATTTCAATTTTGAAAAACTTCTCTCAGCTGATACTACATTCACAGGTATAGTCAATAGAATTCGATAAGCAATTGAAACATTTAGATAACTATCTAGAGCTTTAATAAATTCTAAAATTTCAACTAATGACATTAACTCATTTGGCAAAGTCATTTGCAACACTTTTAATTCAGAAAAAAAAAGATCATCTAAATCCACATCTGACACATTATCATGAGAAAAAAGTCGTAAAATTAGTGTAACATTCTCTTAATTTTTTATCATCTAATGACCTTAACTTCTTTGAATCAAATAAGAATCCAAAAATATTATCAAATGTCGTTAATTGTTTAAATCTATTCTTCAATAAAGCAATTTCCATATCCACAATAACTAAAAGGTAATTAACTCTAAAGGAATCCTCAGTTGATTGTATACCAAATAACCATACCAAGTAAAAAAAATCTTAGAGTGGAGCTTGGTATTTTAATTAACAGTGGAATGTTTATCATAGTCGAAATTAGAGAGTGAAGTCACTACCTGCCATAGTGAAGTTGCTATTTGCTATCCATTATACGTTAATGGTCTCATTATTTAGAGCGTGAAGTTGCTATCTGCTATAGTGAAGTTGCTATTTCCTATCCATTATACGTTAAGGGTCTCATTGTATTTTGAATGTGGTTTTGATTGAACAACATAAAGACCTAAAAAGATTCTTCCTTTCGGCATTCTACCATGTGGGTGAATCTCATTTTTTCCATAATATGATGTCTCTTTTATGGAAGGGTGTATAGTGAGAAACTTCAACACATTGATGAACACTACCGCAAGCTTCATGATGGCCATTTCCTTTCATTTCTGGGCCCCTTTCTATGATGGGCCTGCCCTTCCCAGGGCCAGCTTTGCATGTAACTAAGAATCTAATACCTCTGATTCTTGTAATGATAAAATATTAATCACTTATGACAAGTGAACTATTATATCATACATGGGAATCCTAAAAACATTTAATAGACTTATACAATAAAATGTATCTAGACTAGCCAAAAAAGAAACACTTTGTAATGCCAAAAAATTGTTTTCTTATATATTAAAGCCTAATAATGAAAAACATGATAGCTCTAAAATGATCATTAAAGATAAGTACAATCGTAACCAACAACACATTACCCTAGATACTCAATTTCACTATTAATATCAAGGTTTTTACCGTAATCTCTAGTGAAATCTTCCTTAGTTTTGATCTTCACGCTTTTTCTAAAGCTTAAGAAAAAAGTTGATTACATTTCTATATTTATAAAATCTAAAGAGATTTAAGAATGTCAGTTTATATATAATTTTTATTAAGATAAAATATAATAAATGTAACTAATCGCAATTATATTTGTCCGCAACGTTTGGAACAACACATTAAAAAGATGAACATAGGGTTGGTTTCTTAAGCTTAATTAAACAATAGTGAAATTTGAACCAACTAGTAGTTAGTGCATTTATGAGTGTGTTTTACGCAAGTCCTTCATCATTTATGGATTTTTCTTTAAACTTTGCAACATTAAGATGATGAAAAATAAATAAATAAGATATCTATTTTGGGAAATAACGAAATTAATAGTAGACACTAACATTAAAAAGAAAGGAATTTAATGTTAAAGATTAAAAATCTGATGGGATGTGAAAAGGGAAGCTTAAATGGGTGAGGAGTGATGAGAATTGATGCAAAAAATAAAGGAAGCGGCAATAGAAATATAAAAAACCAAAAGTGGGAGAGAAATATGAAGGGTGGCCATAGATATGGATGATAATGGGTCAAGTTGAACTCAAACTAATTTTTTTAGGTATGAAACCATATAGGGTTGAGGTTAAAACATTGTTACTTTATCAAAACTTAACAAAATAATGGTTTTTTAGGTCATTTTTGTTCTTCAACTATACAAAAAATGGTCTCATTTGTTAAGTTTAAATAAAACAACATTGTTTTCTCCAAATTAGTCTAGATAGTTTATACAATTTGAGTTTAGACATACCAACTCAAATGTCTAGTCAACTTGAACTTGACTTACTAACTTCAGATCAAGTCGAGTCAAAATAAGCTAAGTCAACTTTTCCATTCTTAGTAATATGATATGTTTATTGTAAAATCCCAAACTTTTTTTCACGTGTCTATAAAATTTCATTTTGTGTGAATGATGCTTTCGGGCTAATGTAAATTTTTTTCGCTAAAAGGTGAATTAGGAACCCAACCCTGAATTATAAATATTAAATTAAATGATAGTAGAAAAATATTGGAGATGACTGGTATGAAAATGGGCTAAAATTAAATTTAATCGAATAGATTTATGATATATCAAGTTTGACCTTGTTTTAAATTATTGTGGAGTAAATTTGAAGTATTCTTCGACTGAAACATAAGGATATAAGAATTAGTCATAGTTACGGATACTTAAAGTAAATCGATCCAACTTATAAGTTGATATATTTAGGTGTAACATGTTATTAACTGGACATGAAATTTCTACTGAAATTGGACATTTTTTTTATTAAGCCACTTAATTATTTTGGACTAGAAATAATACATGTACCATGTCAATGGGCCTTAAGTGGTAGTTGTCATGTATATGAAGAAGTTCTTATTATTTTGGAATAAGAATGAATGAAAACCATATGTTGTCACGTTTATGAAGGAGTAGATGTGAGGGACACAAAATTCATTACATGTGAGACCAATGTATGGTGTGGACGTGTGTCATTTTGGTGAGACAAAAATCAAAACAATTTGTTATATTTAAGGGACAAGAATTTTCGTGGATGAGTTAAGGAGTTAAAGGATTAAATTAACAAAGATGGTAAGAGATTATATAATGGACAATTGTTAGAAATTTACCTTGCAACATGTAGGACAACTCTCTTCAACGTGTAGCTTAAACAAGAAAGATGGAGGAGCTACTCCACCTTCATTCCACCAAAGCATCACTTATCCTTTAGACCAAAATTCATGTTATTAAATTGCAGCTGCTCCCTTCATGCATAGATTTCCAAGTTGGTACCTTTAGGAAATATTTTCTACATGTTGTTTAAGCCTCCAACCGTGGACAACACCTCCATCATCACCAACTACATACAGGGAAAAGATGGGTAGCACATTACCATCTAATTTTCGGTATGTTAAACCAATCTTGTCTGTCCTCTTTATATGGTCATGTTTAGCTGGAAACATGAATTTCCTTATGAATTGTGTGAATGTTTGAGCATGATTTGAAGAAAGTGGTAAGTTTTCCTATGTTTAGTGAAATTCTGCATTAGGATTCTTGGTTCCTTTAACAATCTTAGTGTTTTGTCCATAACTTAGTCTACAAAGTTCCAAATTGGGTGATTCCAACTATAAATGAAACCTAAGACATAGTATTAAATATATCTAGACGAGACCTAGACCTAATTCTAGCTGAATGATATTGAAAATTGAGATTAATTATGGTAACCTAATATTGTCCCTGTGTTGAAGCGGCTTGTGATTTTTGGTACATGTTTCATAATTTAGAAGTTGAAATGGTATGATTTTTGATGATATGAAAACTAGATACATAGGGGAACAAATGTATAGAAGACTTTAAAACCTAATTTAAAACCTAATTTGAACGTTTGATATGTGAAAATTAAAACCAGTGGAGGCATGGTTAAATGAAGAGAAAAACAACATGGAAAATGGAGAGGAAAACAACATATATATCGATATGTTATTTATGTTATTCAATGGGTACTAATTGGCAGCATGTAGATGCTATATATGTGGCTTAATAGCTATTTAATGGCAGCATGTATTTTGTACATAGTTCAATGGTTCAATGTAAGAAAACAATAGGTATATACAATGTACATTATTTGAATGGAAAGAAGGCATCATGTATAAATCATGGAAGTTGTTCAATGGTTGAATGAAAAGAAAACAAAATTTTAATCTTACAAAATGCTAAGATTTTGGTTAAGCCCTTTGTCATAAAATTTGTAAAACAAGGTGGTAAGTTATGGATGTACTTAGTAGGTTTTAGGAACCCTTTAGGGGTCTCCCTCATAGCTGAATAAGACAGTAAAGTTTTCTCGTCACTGTATACTCGGGACTAATAAAGGAAAAGCACCAGACACGTAAGGGTGGTTAATGATAAACAACAAACAGTGAGTGTACCTTTAAATTGTTCTTGTAAAGATGGTTTCTACCTTACTATGAAAAGTATGTCTATAAATAATTTCATTGGTGCTAATACTTAAATTTAAATGTTAATCTTCATGAGATTTACATATGCTTTGATTTAGCATTGAATTGAGTTTTGAATGCACTTGGAAACTAATAAGATGCACACGTGCTTTGAATTGACGTTGAATTGAAATTTTCATATGCTTTGAATTGACATAGACATAGATCTTGCATAAGTTTTTAATTGGTATTGAAATGAGGCGCGCTCATGTATTAATTGTGGTTTAGCCTATGGTACATCGTTAGGTCTTTATACATACGATTATATCGATCATAGTATGTCCTAACATGCATGGTAGCATTTAGGGGGCATATGTCACTAACATGGGTGGTATTGTGTCTGTCAGTATGTCCTGTGAGTCACCCTTTGCACGTGTGGAGTATATATTGTGCTAGCACTGTTACGGTTAAGCGATATAGAACTAGCTCCGTAACCATTGATTTATATGTATTGCTAACATCATTATGGGTAAGCGATATAGAACCACCTTCATAACAATCAGTATATAGAGGTTAAACAAGCATGGGTAAGCAATGCAAAACCAGCTCCGTGGCCTTACACCTAAAAGTACCATATAGCAAAGAAAATTAGTGATGGCCTATGTTTTAAAAAGAAATTTCATAAAAGTATTGATTGCCATCGTTGTATACTTTACAAGAAAAGTGGAATTTGATCTCAAAAAAATTTATATGTTTTCTTACATATGCATTAATCTTATGAAAAGAAAAGAATGTGTTTTGTAAGAACATTGGTTATTACTTGAAAGGAAAAGAAATTGTTTTTTTATGGAGGTTAATATTTGTATGAATGTTTTTATTTGAAACTAATAATACTCACTGAACTCGTTTATCTCACCCTTTATTTTCTATTCAACACCACCTATGTTAGTGATAGATGCCCCCTACATGTGTGGAGTATATATTGTGCTAGCACTGTTACAGGTAAGTGATGCAGAACCAGCTCCATAACCACTTATTTATATGGAGTGCTAGCATCGTTATGGGTAAGCGATAAAGAACTAGCTTTATAACAATTGGTTTATAGAGGTTAACCAGGCATGGGTAAGTGATGCAAAACCATCTCTGTGGTCTTACACCTAAAGGTACCATATGGCAAAGAAAATTAGTGATAGGTTTTGTTTTAAAAAGAAAGTTTATGAAAGTATTGATTGCCATCGCTGTATACTTTACAAGAAAAGTGGAATTTGATCTTAGAAAAATTTATATGTTTTGTTTTACATATACATTAATCTTATGAAAAGAAAAGAATGTGTTTTGTAAGAACATTGGTTATTACTTGAAAAGAAAAAATTTGTTTCTTTTATGGAGCTTAATATTTGTATAAATGTTTTTATTTGAAACAAATAATACTCACTGTGCTCGTTTAGATCACCTTTTATTTTCTGTTTTTAAATAAAACCTCCCAGGTGCAGGCTCAAGGGCTTCAGTAGCCAGGACTCCACCTCGCGAGTAGTCAACTTCGTCAAGTGCTACTATGTAGGCATTTTTATTTTGCCTTTACAGTTTTTTGAGAACTTTTGCATATCTTTAAACATGTTTTGGAAAGTACATTTGTATAAAGAATGGATGTGTATAAAGGTTTTTAAATAGAATGCATGATGTTGTTTTAACTTTTCAAAGTTTGTTGATGTAACTATTTGAGATTGCATATGAGTGGATTTGAAGTCCACAACTTGGAGTTGAGAAATTGATGTGATAATAGAAGTGTTTTGAACTTTTACAGGGGACTTTTGAAATTTTTGGGATGTCAAAATACAACCGTTGTACTGTCGAAAGTTTTAATAAACTGAAAAACAAAACTCCACAGTTTATATTTCTTATTGTGAATTGAAGATTTTCCTTAACAAGGGCAATAGACTTAGCTTCACGAGAACTTTCCAACCAACTCGGAGGATAAGATGCACTCCATTGCATTGTGTTCCTTCTTCCTTCTCAATTTAATCCAATTTTAAAATTAAAGTCTAATTAAACCGTAATTAAACCTAATTAATTAAAAATCAACTAAGAATTATAACTTACATTTTCATATTGAAACAAAGTGACTACAAATAAAACTAATTAAGTATTACAAGAAGTGATTATTCATAACTAATATTTAATTACAATTTATTGAAATTTGCTATTAATGATTGGACACTAATTGAACATGATTGAAAAGTTAATTAATCAATGGTCAATTTGATTAAAGTTATCTAAAAACAATTAAAAATTAAGGTTAATAAATGAAAATTGGATATGTTCAATACAGCTAATCTTAATACGACGAAAGCTACAACAAATCAAATATAATACATCATACTAGAAACTATTAGAAACTAACTAAAAACACATAGGTACAATTAAATCTAATAATCCAATTTGAACTTAATAGAATATAAATTTGTAAAAATTGAAAATAAAGGATGCATGTAAACATAAATAAACATTATTTTAATTCAAATTGGGCATAGATATATAATCAAATTTCTTGAAATAAAAAATTAAACATAAAGAAAGCTAAACAGATTTGGTGTCAATAGTCGTTTATCTATTTTTGGTTGAAACCTCCTAAGATAATATATTTATTTTCCAATTTATATAATCTTAGTACCTATTTGCAATCTCATATTGAAACTTTATATTAACTATTTTTTAACATCAATATGAATTAAAAACTAAACAACTTCAGTTTGGAGTGTGAATAATTTAGAGTATCTTCTATTAAATGATATAAGCTTTTCGTTCCATTGTATTCCCATGATTAGGATGAACCCTACAAACTTTTTACTTTCCCACTACAATTTCTACAATTAAGATAAAAGAATTTGACTTTGCTCATTGCTTCAGTTCTAATAGTACAACTATGGTTTACTTTTAAGCTTGGTGATACTACTTTACTTGAGCGCAACCATGGTTTACTTCTTTAATCCACATGATAAGAGAATTATAGACTTTCAAAACTTGTAGAACTCCTACATGTTTTTTTAATTGATTCCAAAATTTTCTTATCTTATACACACTAATCTTTCAAGTAAACAATATCTTATATATGATTTTCCAATAATTGTGTCATTTACAATTATAATGTTTTATATTATTAACTTATTATGTGTATTATCTATTATCCCCCACCCCCC
>JAOQMS010044593.1:0-10144 GCA_027563885.1 Erythroxylum longipes | reverse complement strand
GCATTAGCACGCCACCCTCGCGGGGCACGGACTCGGATATCATCAACGATGTCGGGTTCGGGTCTTGCAGGAGTGGGATGCTACAATAACACTCGAAAGAAAATATTTAAACATCTATGAGAAAGAGAAGGATCTCTTTATGTGAGATCCTTTACTCGTATTCTAGTCCGCCAAAGTTTTCTATTGAGGGTCACATTTCGGTAAGTTTTAACATAGCTATATCATTCCTGATCACGTTCTCCTAGTTCTTCTTAGGCCTTCTTTTTTTCGTCTTATAGTCCTTAAGTGCAGTCTTCTTGCATCTTCTCACTAGAGTTTCAGGATGTTTCCTCTTGACATGTTTGAACCAAGTCTTGTCTCTTTTAATTTTCCATTAATATTAGTCATCCTTAATTTGTCTCTTATCATTACATTCTTGATCTTATCTGTTTTAATAAGGTTGTACGTTTAACAAAGCATCCTCAAATGAAAAGAAAAATAAAGTTCTATGACTCCATAAATATTACAATAAGAGTTCGTGCCAAGGAATACAGCTAATCAAAAGTAAACCCTGAAATAAAAATTTTACAAATAAAAGTTCTATATTTACATTATATATACAATTTAACATATCTATCAAATATAAGTGAAATTAAAAAAAGAGAAAAAGTGAAATCCTGAAGCTTTATTTAATCGAATATTCGCTTAAATTGCATTGGTCTTAGTTCTCATTTGGTGTAAAATCTTTATCATTAAAAGGAACCTCATAGTTACTATTATTTAAATTCATTGTACCAAATGATATGTCAATACTTCCTATCCAAGATTATTTTCCTAGTCATTCTCATCTATTAAATTTGGTTCCTGAGAAAACTAATATATTAAAAGATAGATATGGTTAAAGAAAATTCAATTTACGAAACTACTTGTTTTATTAAGAGTCTTAGTAAACAAATAAAATTAAAATATTAATAACTTACAAGAAATTATATTCAACTTTGTAATGATAATAACATACCTTTCTTGAGGATTTAAATTGCATCAAACAAAGACCAAGTCATTCAATCTTTTGTGTTACAATCTATTCTTTTTCTTGGAATGAATGATTCATATATGATCCAATTCTTTTCATACCTTGTTACATTCACACATTGACTTAGAATTCAAATTGCAAATATTCATTTTGGCACACCACTTCCAAATTAGTCTCACTAAGTCACTATAAGACAACAAAAGTAATCTTGTAAACAAATTGAAGTGATAATTAAATTTTCAATAAGTAAAAATAGTGAAAATATGTATAGCTAGAATAAATTTGTCTCTTTGATGAATAACAATAGGCATTTTGAAATTACCAAAAGCATCTTTATAAACCTCCATTTGCGAGCTTAAGAGGTCTTACATTATCTTATGGACAACAATTGTTAGAATAGTTAATACCGTTCTCTTATTAACTTTAAAGTTCTTTGAAAAACTTGTCTAAAATATATACTAAGATTTAAAAATGATCCAGCTGCAAACTATAGAGAGTAAAGTTATCTTTATCTTTCTCATTGATGATTGCAAGATAAGGTGTGTATATAGAAGGCTTTTTTTTTATATTGGTCTTCATTGATTCCTTCGCCCTCTCTATGGTATCATAAAAATAACCTTACCTTCTCATCATTACCAGCTAGAAGAAGTACTCTCATTAAAGGCTCATAAGCTCATATGGCAAATTGACATTGTGACCAAAATTCATGATCTTTAAGTATAATTATAAAAACATTAGACCTAACATGTAAAGATGTAACGTGCTTGTAAACATTTGCCTCAACTCCATCTTCTTCAAAACAAAACATAGACGTAATAAGAAATTAGTTACAAATATTGTAATAACAGGTTAATACAAATTCCTACAATTGATGAAATCTTTTCTCATTAAATTCAGGACCTATACATGATTATAGATAAACTAGGACACTTTTTTACTTTCTGCACAATTTCATCAATGATGAGAAAGTATCTAGCATCTCATATATTTTTTGAACATTATGTTAATGTAATGTGCAACATAAGAAGTCCAATAAAAAGAATTATACCTACTTTGCAATCTTCTTTCAACTGCTTTATAAGCATAATCATTATCAATAATAAACTGAACAATATTTTCTGGCCCAACTTCATTCACAACTTCATTAAATATCTAAACTAGAGTATTATCATTTATAACAAGGCTAGATGTATTAATAGACTTTAAACATATTGTCCCCTTTGTAGAATAAACCAAAAAATTGACAATAGGCTCCTATTTTCTATTTGTCCAACTATCACATATGATTGAACAGTCATAAGTAGTATAAGTCATTCTTCTTTCATCCAAGTAAACAAAAGTACTCATAAGTTTATCTCTGTAGTCATCAATTGAAGGAGTTTTACATCTTGAGCCTGAGGAGGCAATAACATCTACCATAAACTGGTAATAGTAAGACTGAGCAACATTGAATGATATACTTGAATTATATCATCATCTAACCATTGTTATGTTCACATTATGAATTGCTTCTTTAGATTATAAGGCACTATCGATCGAAGGCTAAGCTATATGAGTTTTTTTGTGGTGCAAAAGTATTAAATACCTATCTTCTTCTTTTCCTCGCATTAGGTACAATATTCCCTTCCTGTTGGGTAGGAATACCACCACTTTCAGCATCCCTACTATCTTTTTTACCACTGAAAAAAGAACTTACACTACCAATTTGGTAGTTCAGTCTTTGTCTTTTATCTTTATTATATTGATACTCTTTAAGCAAAGTCTTCATTTTTCATTTTACGTCATGACTCACTTTTTTACTAGGATCAACATCACCTTTGATCCTAGCTAAATGCTTCTTTAATCTAGGGATATGCCTACCTTTCAAATGCTTGTTATAATATGAACAAATGATATGATTCTTCATTATATGAACCAATCTAATACGAGCCTAATCTAGATCATTAAATCATCCTGAAACAACTGAATTACTAGAAGTACTTGAACTTTGCTCCATTTATTTGTAAAATAAATGAAGACATATGTCAAAATTAAATTAATAATTTCATGTCAAATAAAGTGTTCTTCTAATTTAATTTCATTATCAACTATTATCATAAAATGTGTATTGTTCAACTCTAAACAAACACAAAAGCACATATTAGATTCTAAAAATTTTCACACAACTTAAACTCTAGAAGCATACGTACATCTTACATTCAAAGTCAATATTCCAATAATCCTTATTACCAACTACTGGTAACAGAAAAATGTGGAATAATTTTTTTATGTAAAATAATATGAAGAAATATAACAATAATAACTTCTTAGCAATCATATACTATAAACATACAAGTGAACTTCATGAACTTACATCAATGGTTCCTCAGGAAAATTCGACATACAAGTGAACTTTAAGAAATTATATAAAAGATAAGAAAGTTCGAGGCTTAAACATATTCTACTCAAAAAATTCAAAGTTTGTTAGTATAACTACTACATATATATCATATATGTGCCTTTTAAAAAATAAAACTCGTAAAACTAATGTATTGAAAATTTTATTGCCATATTCATAACATGTTACAAATTGTGACTTTAATATGTCCAAATAAATTATTTAATGATTTAAAGGAAACACTTTGAATGTGAACATAATAAAAAGTTAAATGACTATTAGTAGAAGAAATATGAACATTATGTATAAGAATATTAATAACATATGTCAATTTCTTGTATCTTACATTTTTCTTTAGCGGTACACAATTATATATTATAAAAATGAATTTATTGTAAAAATTAAACAAATCGTTGTACTCTTATAATTATAATCTATATAAAAGCAAATAATGTATTATCATTAATTCCATAATGATTTCAAATAATCAAATCTCAACTAATTAAAAATTATAGAATGATAAAATTATCTCAAATTTCATCCAATAATTTTCCCATAAATCATTCCAATTTCTAGAAACCTATTTTTATTGCTCATAGTCATAAAATTCATTCTAAATCCAAAATTCAATATATAATAATGTGACTTAAAAACCTATTTAAATATGTATTAAATGTCATATTTTAATTTTGTTCAAGTCATTAAGTGGACTTAAATAAAATAAAATATGAAAATAGATTTAAATAGGCTTTATGTTATTGACTAAATCCGTCTTAAATTCTTACTAAACTAAACTTATCAAGCCGGAAACAATTCCAAGCCCTTCTTAAATGCTTACTAAACTATACTCATCAGGCCTAAAACAATTCCATGATTCACATTATATAAAACAGAAACCAACTCCACCAGTCCATATTCCATTTTCAATTTTTCACAGTCCACACAAAACACAAACATAACTAAAGACTAAGGGCTTATTTGGTTGGATGTTAATTAATGGAATGGAATGAAATAAAATGGAACGAAATGGAACGGTTTATAATGGAATGGAATGTAACATAGTGAAAAGTTGTTTGCAAGAGGTGTAACGCTATGATTTTAAAACATAAACTATGTCCAATTAAAAAGTCAAATAATTTTTTTTTATATTTTCTGTTTTAAAATAATAAAATTTTAATAAACAACACAAGAGGAAGAAGAAGTGGTAGAACACGGAGGATGGAAAGAGAAGTCTGGAAATGATAAGCTTGTGGACTGTAATAGATATCTGTGTGTGTGATAAGCTTGTGGACTGTAATAAATGAGTATGGAAAAAAGGGAGTTAGGATTAGAAGAAATAATTGGTATTAAGAAAAATTATTGAGGGTATATTAGGTAGTATGTATTTATTAGTTTATGTTCCATCCTAAACCCCCCGAATCAGAGGTTTCTTATTTTTATTGTTTAGGATGGAATGGAAAGTAACATAAAACCCTCCACTTTCATTCCATTCCGTTCCATTCCATTATGAAGCCCTCCACCAAGCGATGGAAGTGTGCTACGTTCCATCCCCTTCCATTACCAACCCCTCAACCAAACAGGGCCTAGTGGCAGCAGTGAAGGTTGTGGAGGGGAGCAACGCTTATCGGCGAATGGCATAATGCAGTAGTAGATTTGATGTCTGGCTTTGCAAGGGAGAGTAGAGCTGGATCACTAGAAACATGATGGTAGAACTTCTGCCATCTGGAGACATTGATGGCTGGGTCTTCTCTAGAGCTTGAAGATGTTGGAGACGCTATTATCTTCTGTACAAGGTGTGGGTGGTGGGCTGGTGGCTATCTTTGGAGTGTGGAGTGTGAGAGACTGAGTAGTGAGGACCAAGGCGTGCATGGTGACTACGTGAAGGAGGACGCTGCTAGGGTTAAAATCAAGGTAACGAATATCGGACTATACCAACCGGTAAATAGAATGGTACTCATTTCCTCAGTACTGTCCAGTAATACCGGTCGGTACCAGTGTATTTTGGTCAATACCGGCCACATACTGGCTGGTACCGTAATTTTTTAAAAATGGGAGGATTAATTTGCAATTTAAAAACTTATAAGCCTAAAAGTTTAAAACACCGTCAGTCCCTTCTCTTTTCTTCGTCTTCCTCCTCTCCCGATTCCCGCAGCTGCATGCCCCTCTTCATCTTCAGATCTTCTACGTTCCACCTTCTCATCTCTCTCTCTTACTCTCACACCGACAGTCCAACATTGTTCGTCTTCACTCACTAAGTCACCAGTCACCGACCAACCACTGTCGCCGCTCTCTCTCCCTTACACCGGTGGTGTATCTCCTTCAGTTCTCCTCCCTGCACATTCGCACATCCCCAATCCACAGGCTTCACTCACCGGTCATGGGTCACCACACGTTCGCACAACCACCATGTCGTTGCTGCTGCTCGCCGCCTCGTCCAAATCCACACAGCCACTGCTACACACCACATTGTTACCGCACGCCTGTACCAACACCACAGGCTTCACTCACCATCACCGAATGTCTGCACTAGTCACCACCACCAAGTCCAATACCTGAAGGTAGAAGTTCGAACTATTTTTGGGTGTGTTTTTTGAGTTTCCTACTACTGAAATTTTTTCTAGTTAAGCTTAATTGCACATTTGATTGTGATCGATTGTTGATGGATTTGTGAATTGGATGAGATTTTGTGGGTATTAGGTTGGAATTGTCGAACTAGAGTTGAATGGTTATAATATGGGCAGTGTTGTGATTTCTGATTCTCTGAATTGAATATTGGAGTTGAATTGAACGAGAGAGTGAGACTACGGTTTTGGGATTTGCATGGGTTGGATTGGAAATTGGAGATGAATTATTGTTTGGTTTTGTGATTTGCGTGGGCTGGATTGGAAATTGGAGATGAATTATTGTTTGGTTGATTTATTTCTGGTTTGGTTATTGTTCACTCAAGGTTACACGCTCTAAGTTTTACTAATTTTTAACCTTAGTAATTACCGCAAGCGCACGGATCATTCGCGTAGTACCTAAGGTGTTGATCCCGTGAGGAAGGGGACTAGTCCTAAAATCTAACGGCATCTAAGTTTGCAAAACCTAATTTAACAACTACTGCAGAAATTTAAATCAATTTAGAATCAAACACGAGAAATTAAAGCACCCAAAAAACAAACAAAAGCGAACTCACACAAATAATCTGAATTTCAACCTAGAAGTGACCAATTGAGAGAGGGGGGGAATCTATTCAAAATTAAAGAAAATCTACCCAATTATGAAATTTTCGATTTAATGGGCCTAGACAATCCTACGGTGAATTACTCTCTCTCTAGTTATAATTCTTAACCCTAATTAATAATCCCTAATTCAAATTATGGAATTGCGATCTCTCGATCCACAATTTGTCCAAATCCTAAATTAGTTTTAACACTGTCTATTAACAAACCAGGAATCTGTGCTCACTCTCTCGTTACACGATTCTACCAGTTTGATTTAATTCTCTACCTATCAATTTACCTAACTCTTGTTAACCTAAATCGATGATTTTCACCGGCTCACCCTCTTAGTTTATTGCCCAGTTATGAAGAATCAAATTAAATCACAATGAATCGAAATAAAACACAGTCAAATCAATTTTATTAATCTCAAGAATAAATAAACCGAAAGGTGAGTTTAGACTGAAAAATCAATACTCAATGACAAATAATTCTAAGCAATCTTAAATCCCATACATCAATGAAATCGAAATAAAAACTAGAAAATACTGTCGGATCGCAACTGCAGGAAACCACCTGTTCCAGGAAGTACGTCGCATCAAGCGTATCTCCGTGCTTCTCTTCCTTTATCTCCTTCCTCAATCGATTGATCTCTAACTAGGTTTTCCCTTGGAATTTCAGCAAAATCTCATGTTTGTGCAGCTCTCTTAGCTCTCTAATCTCCCTCTGGCTACTGCTAGGTATTGTTCTATTTATTCTATAGCAGCCCTAGGTCAAACTTGGGATTGAAACGAACCAAAAAATCACCCAAAATTTAAGTTTTTCTATCAGCTTGACGCAGGGCACGATCGTGGCTCTTGGTGCACAATCGTGGCCTGGCTGTTGCTGGCTCCTTCTCTTCTATCACGATTGTGGCCACTGTGCACGATCGTGGCCCTTATGTTTTAGCCCAAAACTCTTTAAATCTTCATCGTTCTTCCCTGTTTACCTTGCAACACTCACACATCAAGGTACCTCAAAAATATACAATTTAAGTGCAAAGATTCAAACTAACCCATAAAAACACTTAAACACAAAAACTAATCTAATTAAGCCCTAAATGCATACTTAACACTGAATTTAACACAAAATGCATAACAAATTAAACCCTAAAACATCATTCAAAACATTACTATCAACATCCCCACACTTAAACGTTTGCTTGTCGTCAAGCAAACAAAACAACGACACACAAAGCACAAAACACACAATGCAATAATGAGACAATGGCTTCGATGTTCATAAAATTAATTAAATCTCAAACACAATCAATTGGTTGTGTTAAATCACTAACATGCAAAACATGTGTCTAGGGGCTTTGAACTAAATATACAATTAACTCAAAACCAAGTGTTAAGCTATTTACCCTTTTCAATTGTGCACACACATTAATAACTTTTTGGTCCCTCAGGCTCGGTAACTGTTTCTAAGTATAGTTCTATGAAACTTCAAGCCTAATACCAGTCCAGTAGGTTTTTAATTAAACACAATTTTTTTTGGGACTAAGCCTTTTACTTGGAGGCAAACATTTGTGATGAATGTCGATCCAGTTACTCGAATAAGTCAATTGTTAACAGCTTGGTTGAAACGTCATTATATCCTTTTTACATGAAGGCACACATTTTTGATGCGTGTCAATCCGGTTACTAAGCTACATCACATTTTCAACTGGCTACTAGCTCTACTCACAACCCGAAGGTTAGCAGAATAGTGATTTATTGAATTAATTTTTTTATTGCCTACCTTGTTGCTTTTAGCTATTCGTTTCCATAAAAATTACTAGTTGAGCCACTTCACCTAAAAGGCCTCAAATTATGAATGAATGCGACAATCTATCGGGTGCTAAATTTCCACTAAGTCCTAATTAGGTTGTATAATTATCCAAAGGCCCCCTAATTCACTAACTTCGCAGGCTAATGATTGTTCACAACCCAATAGACTATGTCCAAAATAAAAAAATCACTCAATCTAAGCCATTGACACATTCACATTATGCAACCTAACACAAAAGAAAAACACAGAATCCCTCCCCACACTTGAACAACACATTGTCCTTAATGTGAGAAGGAACACACATAACACGTACATAAACGAAATGTGCAAATAGAAATTAACATAACAAAGAACAGATAAAATTAATGATAAAAATGAAAATAAAATAATAGAAAAATAAATAGCACAAAAAAATAGAATGGAAGAAAAATTTTGGGTTAGACTTGAATCCTAAGGAGATGGAGGTGGTGATGGTGTGGGAGGTGGTAATTGAATACCTTGAGCTTCGAAATACTGATGAAGTCGGCAGATTTCTCGACTTTGGCGTCTTTGTGTACGCACCACTTCTTTTAATGTTCTGTTGGTTTCAGAGATTGCATCCAAAACCATTGTCTAGCATTGGTCCTCTTCTTCCGATTCCTCGCTAATTAATGCTTCCTGTGCCTGCCTAGGTGGCGCGGAGCTTGAGCTTGCCTGCCCTGTCTTGGTCTGCACATGTGTCTTTTCATTTATTTCCCGCAGAATCATGTTGGTGGATTGAATGATCTCTGCCCGAAATAGATGATGGTGTTTAAGGAACTTGGGCAGATGCATTGTTAACCCCCTCTGATCCAAACCAAAATGCTCTGCGATGGCGGACACCAGGTACCCTATTCCAAGATGGTTGTTTCGCTTCTGTGAAATTGCAGCAAGAGCATTCAGCACATGCGTAGATGTGCATACCGAAATACTATGGTCCATGCACTACAGTATGAACAGTTCCTTGGTTTAAACACTTGTTGGTCTCTGATTTGTCAAAGACTAGCTGGCACATAAATTTGTGTAGTAGCAAGTGTTCATGTGACAGGATAATGTTGTTGTGGGCATTTTTGGCATAAAAGCGCTTAATACCGGTAAGCTCGTGCCAGTATTGGGAGGCACGGAAGTCATCATGTTGGTCAAAAATGGTGGATTCGGGGAATCCACATATGTTGCACATAATTTCTATCGTTAACTCATACGCTCACCCTCTCAATCTAAACCATAATTCCTTAATGTTCTTGGGGTCAAAGGTCAGGGATGTGAAAAATTCTAGGGTAAGCTCTTTATAAACGAGGAATTGGAATCTAATAAATTGATCCCATTGAATCCTCTCTGCTAGGTTTTCTATCCGCTCATGCACTTCTATTCGATCTAATGTATCAAAATCAAAGTATTTAGGCACAACAATTTGCCTATAACAAAGGAAACGGAAACGAATACCTTTTTCCTCAGTATAAATAAGAGATGAAGCTCCAAAGTCCGCTGCTCGATTTCGTCTCCCCCTTCCCGCGACTTGTTGTGTTCCATAAGGCTCCCATTGGGCGGTTTGCTTGATACGAGGCATGATTGGGTTGAATTTGGAATGTTGACGATGAAAATTCTAGAGAGATATTGGAGTGTTTGAAAGTTGGAATTCTAGAGGGATAAAGTAAAAATGAAAGTGAAGGTGAAAGTTAAGTAAGAATTGAATAAATAGGTGGTAAAAAGGGTAAAATGATA
>JAOQMS010044592.1:0-10144 GCA_027563885.1 Erythroxylum longipes | reverse complement strand
TTGCCTTTAGAGCACTACTCTAACAATCTCCCACTTGCACTAAAGCCAATCGCCTTTGTATCTAATACCATAGGCGATTACACAAGAATCAAATTTTGTCTTAGGAAGTGGCTTAGTCAAAGGATCAGTGATGTTCTGATCTGTGGGCACTCTCTCTATCTTCACATCTCCTCTATCAATTATCTCCCTGATCAGGTGATATCTTCTAATAGCTCCTTACTATAAATGCTCAAAGTTAGGAAGTATATCAATAAAAAATAATCAAATAATAATTATGATAAAACTATCTCCATTTATAACTATATTAAAGAAAACCATCACCTTATCCAAATAGTATTAAAGAAAATATCCAATTGCCTCTCAAATAATCAATTTTGTTCATATTTCGCTTCCTAATATTTATTTTTCATCAAAATAATGACTAATTTCATAAAAATAATTTTTAAACATATTGGTCAACCAATGTTTGGTGTCAAGAACATTGTTTAATCAATATAGCAAACCAATGTCTTTAAAAACTCTTGGTGCATACTTATACCTTATTTTAACCTAGCCTAATCAATTAATAAAGTACATTAATTGACCAATAACCCTAAATTGCTACTTATGAATTGTGAAAATTTTCTTTTATCATTTTATATCCTTTTGAATCACCTAATCTGCACACTTATTGGAGCTCCCATCTTTTCTTTCCTAGAAGAATAAAAAGGGAGATTGAGAGATACATCAAAGACTTCTTGTGATCTAGTAAGGTTGAGGTCTCCAAGGGCTCCAAGATAATGTGGGAGTAGTTATGTTTAACTAAGTAAGAAGAGGGCCTAAGAATCGCTTCAATCAATCTTATCCAAACAATCTTGGTAGAAAAAAGGATTTGGAAACTATACAATGATAAGTAAATTTTGTGGGCAAAATGGGTGAATGAAGATTATCTTAGGGACACTAGCTTCTGGTAGATTTAAGAGAAGAATGAACATTCATGATCCTTTATCTAAATGTTAGAGAGAAGGGAGCTCACTTTCCCCTATTTCAAATCAATAGTGGGAAATCAACTAATAAATGGTTTTGGTATGATAACTAGACAGAAATTAACTGCACCAATGACTTACTAGAATCCCTTCCAATGCCAAAGTTAAAGAGGTGATTAAAGCTAGAAATTGGTATTGTAATTTCAGGGGATTAGACATATTGGTGAGCTATCTCCCTAACTATTACCTTAACCTAAATGAAGATGATAAAGTCATACAACAACCAAATAAGAGAGGAACTTTCAATAACTCTCCTTGCTTAAAGCTTCTCAAGCCTCACTCTTCACGACTTTGGTGGGATGCTATAGTGTGGGATAAAACTTTAATGCCTAATGCTTCCTTCATAACATGGATTATAGCTAGAGGTGGATTCAACACTAAAGATAAAATCATTGGTTATAATTAAGTAGTGTTGTTTCTACTCTATAGAACCTGAATCCATCTTATAACTTTACTTACAATGCAACTATACTAGCTCAATCTATAATAGGCAACAACAATTTAATGCTTTATGTTATGAAACTTATTGGTGCTTGATCGCAAGCTTACGTATACTAAGTTTTAATGTTTGTAACCTCGATATTTTCTCAAGGGCACAGGTCATTTGCATAGTACCTAAGGTATCGATCCTATGAGGAGTGTTAATCTAATCCTAAAATATAAGGCTTGACTAAATTTTGCAATAAATCAAAATGAAGAACTGATGCAGAAATTAACCAATCAAACAATCAATATCAAGAATTGAACTCATAAAATATAAACAAAATAGCAATTTTGCATAACCCAATCCAAAATCAACCTAGAAACTACCAATTGAGAGAAAGGGGGTTTTAATCCAAAATTAATGAAAATCTAATCAATTATGCAATTATCGAATTACTAGGTCAAGACGATCCTAGGGTGGATTACTCTCTCTAGAGTTATAATCTTTAACCCTAATTTATAATCCCTAATTTAAATTATGGAATTGTAATCTCTCGAGTTCCAATTTACCCAAAACCTAAATTAGTTCTAAATTTGACTAATAACCTACCGAAAACTTATACTTGATCTCTCATTACACGATTTCATTAGTTTGATTCAATTCTTATTTATCAAACTACCTAACTCTCATTAGCCCAATTTGATGATATTCACTCGGTTCACCCTCTCAATTTATTATTGAATTATTAAGCACAGATATTAAATCATAAATAACTCAATGAAAACATAATAAATCAAACTTCATTAATCTCAAATATCAAAATCTCGATGGTGAGTTTAGACAAAAATTGACATTCAACAACGACTATTCTCACGATTATCTCAATTCTATACATCAATAAAATTGAAATAAAAATGGAAAATAATGTCGGAATGGACTCGTGGAGGCAACGATTGCAAGAAACCACTTGCTTCGGGAAGTATTTCGCGTTAAGTTTCTTCTCCGTGTCTCTCTTCCTTCGTCTTCTTCATCAAATCTCTCGATATTCTCCCTAGGGTTTTGGAATCGAATGATGCAAAAAGGCTCCTCTTCTGTTCTTTAATGTTCTACTTATATCTTGGAAGCCCTATGGTTGATTCAGGGTTGAAATAGTCTGAAAAGTCTCGCAAAACTTGACGTTTTCAGCTATTTTCATGTTTTCTAGACGTAGGCCACGATCGTGGCACTGGCCAACGCCTAACTCTCTCTGTCACGATCGTAGCCCAAAGTGCACGATCGTGGCCTGCTTCAGAGCTTTTTGTCACGATAATGACCCAAAACTCTTTAAAACTTCTCCGTTCTTAGCCGTTTACCCTAAAACACTAACAAACACATCAAGGTACCTAAAACATATAACATTTAAGTTCAAAGACTCGTACTAACCCATAAAAACACTTAAACACATAAACTAACACAATTAAAACATAAATATACACTAAACACTCAAATTAACACTAACTAGCTAACAAATTGAACCCTAAACATAATGCAAATCATAACTATTAATATTCATACACTTAAATGTTTGCTTGTCCTCAAGCAAACAAAATAACAAACACACAACACACAATGCAATAATGAAGCAATGGCTTCAACTTCATGAAATCACTTTAATCTTAAGCACAATCATACAAGTTATATCTAATCATTAACATGCAAAATCTATGTCTAGGAGCTTTGAACTAAATATAAAATTTAATTGAGATCTAAGTGTTAATTTATTTACCTTTTTCAATTGTACACACACATTAATAATTCTTTGGTCCTTCAAACTTTGTAACTGTTCCTAAGTATATTTTCATGAAAAGTCAAGCTTATTACAAGTCTGGTAGGTTTTATTAAGGGAACACAGTCTTTTTTCATTTTTAAACATGGAATTAGACTTTTTACATGGAGGAAAACATTGGTAATGAATGTCAATCCGATTACTCAACTAAGTCATGTTTTTATTAAACAGATTGGTTAAAATGTCATTATAGCTTTTTGAAGTGAAGGCACAAATTTGTGATGCGTGTCGATCTGGTTACTTAACTATATCACATTTTCAACTAGCTACTAACTCTATTCATAACGCGAAGGCCAATGGAGTAGTGATTTATTTAACAAAAAATCCTTTTCTTAATTGCCTACCTTGTTGTTTAAGCTATTCATTTCCATAAAAAATACTAGTTAAGCTACTTAAGTTGAAAGTCCTCAAATTATGAATGAATATGACAACTTATAAGGTGCTAAATTTACAATAAATCCTAATTAAGATGTATATTTATCCAAAGAGTCCTAATTCACTAATTTTACGAGCTAATGATTATTTACAACCTAATAGACTATGTTCAAAATTAAATAAATTTAACTCCATCTAAGCCATTGACATATTCAAACAGTTCACACAATACAACCTAATAGCTATCATACAATATGCAAAAATCACATATAAAAGTAAAACACATAACCCTTCCCCACACTTGAGCAACACATTGTCCTCAGTGAGAAGGGGACAACAAACACATAAAAGACAAGAAGAAATGTAAAATTAAGGTAAACAAAAACTTAATAAAAATAGAAAATAGAACTGAAGGCTAATTTGAAAAAAAAATGGGTTCGACAAAGTCTCATGGAGATGGAGGCGGTGATGTTGATGAAGGCAGAGATCACTTATACTTGATGCCCATGATTACTGCCCTATCTTATACTTGCTTCAAAAAAAAGTTAGAGAGTCAACACTCCAAAAAATTCCAAATTATTAAGAACTTATTTTGAAAATTAAAACAAATCTAACTACGCAATAATTTAAACCTAACTACTAAATGTACTAATTTATGGTCATTAGCTTGACCCTAATCCTTTAACACTCAACTAAGATCAATTATGAGCAGCTAGCTTCCACCCTTCTTGCTCAACACCAGTTTTGTAGCCTGTGAGTAAGCTACAAATTGCAAAATGATCAGAAAGACAATATTAATAAGGTTAAGAAACCTAATTAATTTCATTAATGTCCTTCTTATTAAAAAATTGTCAATAAAATAAGGAATAATGAAACTCCCTAAATCTTCCATCGAATCCAACAGTTTGTCCTGTACGAAGGTGAATTGCTCTCCTTCTTCCTTAATTACCTTTGTTTCCTCAGCTTCTTCTGCTTCCCGAATAAAGACTTCCATACTTTCTTAAAACTCGATGTCTGTTGTCATCTATTCTTCATCCTCACATTCTTCAGAAGATTCAAAAACATCAATTATCCTGAATGAACTACTAATCTTTGGATTTTTAATTACATCATTCATGTTGAATGTCATTTGATCATCATCAATCTAAAAGATAGAGTTCTTTTCCTGAACATCTCCCCAAGATTTTTTGATGATCACATATGATATATCAAAAATTGGTGAATGAAAGGGAGGGTTGACATTCTTTTCTTCAATCTCTTTCTTCTTCTCTTTGTCTTCAATAAGGTGGAGTTCAGTTTGGTATTCTAATGGTCCTTCTAGCTCTTCCCCATTCTTAAGTGTGATAGCCTCACATTGATCTAGCAGATGTAATTATATATTTCTCAGAGAGTCTTCTACACTTCTCTTAAAAAACTCACGAGAAAGCTGTCTTACTTGTATCTCCAGGTTGTGAATAGAAGCGAAATGATTTTTCATTACTTGATCAAATTGCTCTTCTAGTCTCTTCTGGTTCTTTTCCATATCTATTAGCTTATCCATGATTTTGTCCAATTTGGAATCCCATGAACTGGACTCATCTTGCTAAAATTCTAATAGGCCTTGATGTACTAAATGAGCCATTAAATTATTTGACCAATAGAAATTTGGGTGGTTCTGCCACCCCAGAGTGTACGAGTTCCTATAAGGATGATGATTTTTCCAACTAAATTGGGGCTTATTGAAATCTGCAAGAGTCCTTTGCTCCCTATAATATACATCCTCCGTGATCGTTCTTTTATCTCTTCTTAGCATTCAACTTTTTAGATGTCTCATTCTCACTCGAAGAAGTCTTAATGTGTCTCTACTTTACTCTCCAATTTTTTAAAAAAATTTAAAAACAAAAGACCTTAGACTAAAGAACTAAACTAATTGCCTCCCTGACAACGGCGCCAAAAACTTGATCACAAGGTTACACATGCTAAGTTTTAATATTTATAACCTCAATATTTTCAAAAGCGCATAGGTCGTTGATGTAGTACCTAAGGTGTCGATCTCACGAGGAGGGTTAATCTAATCCTAAAATCTAAGGCTTGACTAAATTTTGCAATAAATCAAAATAAACATGTAATGTAGAAATTAACCAATCAAACAATCAATATCAAGAATTGAACTCATAAAATATAAACAAAATAGAAATTTTGCACAACCTAATAGAGAATCAACCTAGAAACCACCAATTGATAGAAAGGTTAAACCAAAATTAATGAAAATCTAATCAATTATGCAATTATCGAATTATTGGGTCTAGACAGTCCTAGGGTGAATTACTCTCTCTCAAGTTATAATCTTTAACCATAATTTATAATCCCTAATTTAAATTACGTAATTGTAATCTCTTGATTTCCAATTTACCCAAAACCTAAACTAGTTCTGAATTTATCTAATAAGTTACCGAAAACCTATGCTCGATCTCTCGTTACATAATTTCACTGTTTGATTCAATTCTTATCTATCAAACTACCCAACTCTCATTAGCACAATTTGATTATATTCACTCAGTTTACCCTCTCAGTTTATTACCAAATTATCAAGCATAGATATTGAATCACAAATAACCCAATGAAAACAAAATAAATCAAACTTCATTAATCTCAAAGATCAAAATTCCGAAAGTGAGTTTAGACAAAAATCGACATTCAACAACAACTATTCTCACGATTATCCCAATTCTATACATCAATAAAATTGAAATAAAAACAGAAAATACTGTCAGAGCGGAACCGTGAAGGCAAAGATTGCAGGAAACCACCTGTTTCGAGAAGTACTTCGCATCAAGCTTCTTCTTTGTGTCTCTCTTCCTTTGTCTCCTTCCTCAAATCTCTCGATATGCTCTCTAGGGTTTCGAAATCGGCTGATGCAAAAAGTCTCTTCTTCTGTTCTTTAATGTTCTATTTATATATTGGAAGCCCTAGGGTTGATTCGGAGTCGAAATGGTTTGAAAAGTCTCGCAAAACTTGAAATTTTCAGCTGTTTTTGTGTTTGCTCGACACAGGCCACGATTGTGGCCCTGCCTGCTATGATCGTGGCCAGTGCGTAACTCTCTCTATCACAATCATGGCCCAAAGTGTACGATCGTGGCCTGGTTCAGAGCTCTCTGTCACGATCGTGACCCAAAGTGCACGATCATGTCCTGGGTCCTATTGGCTCGCCTCTGTTGCCCCAAGATTGTGGGCCGTGTTTTTAGCCCGAAACTCTTCAAAACTTCTCCGTTCTTTGTCGTTTACCCTAAAACACTAACAAACACATCAAGGTACCTCAAAAATATAACATTGAAGCTCAAAGACTTATACTAACTCATAAAAACACTTAAACACATAAACTAACACAATTAAAACATAAATACACACTAAACACTCAAATTAACACTAACTACCTAACAAATTGAATCCTAAAATATAATGCAAATCACAACTATTAATGCTATATTCTTTTCCTAGGCTAATGAAAGATCAAGAAGAATGTTTGGAGATAACCTTTGCTTAAAGGCTACTTTCAATTATACCATTTGTAAGAATCAATATAATTTTTAGAGTCAATTCAATGGATAGTAGAATATTAGCTTACAAAATTGCTTATTGAACTAGAGAGATTCTATTAGCTCATGAAGGAAGTGATAGTTTAGTACACCAATGAGAATTCGATGGAATATTTAACTGTTTTTCCCTATAAGATCTTATACTTAAGGATGAGTAGTGTTGTAAGTAATAGATCTTCTTATTTGTTTGAGTTATAGTCCAAAGTATGTTTTTATCCCTTTGTAATGATGCCTAGGTTGGGCTCAGGTAATGATATTCTTTTACTTTCAAAAAAAAAAAAGTTACTTTTCAAAGAGAGAGAGAAGTAAGCAATCAAGGATAATCTAAAAAATAAGACTTTCTTATACATTCATTATCTTACAATCATTAATGAAAGATAGAAAAGATAACTTTACTCTTTAGTGTTTATTGCTAGGCATTTTTTAATCCGAGTGCATATTAACCAAGTTTCAAAAAGAAAGTTGAAGTCAATAGAAAAAGTTGAAGTCAATAGAAAAATGTTATTAACTATTACAACAATTATTTCATATGAGATGATGCAAGACCTCTTTAGCTTACAAATAAGAGCATACAAAGATGCATGTGGTGATTTCATGGTACCCATTGCAATATGCCAAAGAGACAAACTTAATCTAGATATATATTTCTTTTTCTTTTATTACTTATTTAAAATCAATCCCTACTTATTTTCTTTTATAAGATTATTTTTTTGTTGTTTTATGATTGCTTGGTGGGACCAATTTAAGAGTAATGTTCAAGAATTACAAAAGATTGCAATTCAAATTCTTAATCAATGTATGAGTGCAATTACATGCGAAAAGAATTAAAGCACATTTGAATTCATTCATTACAAAAAAAGAAAAATATTGGAATGAAAGAGATTAAAAAATTTGGTATTTATTTGATACAACTTAAACCTTTGAGAAAGGTATGTTATTTTTATTATTAAGTTGAATATAATTTCTAATAATTTGTTAATAATTTTATTTTATTTATTTATTAGGACTCTTAATAAGACAATAAACTCTACAGATCCAATTTACCTTAATTATGATCTTTTAGTGGACTGGATTTATTATAAACCAATTTTTACAAATGAAAGTGACTTAAAATATAATCTTTTTCATTTTTCTCTTTTTTAATTTTACTTATATTTAATTTATATGTTAAATTCTACATCTACAATATACATATAAAATTTTTAGCTGTAAGTGTTTTTATTTCAAGTTTCACTTCTGCTTTGCTATGTTTTTTGGTATGAACTCTTGTTGTAATACTCGTGGACCTACACTGTTCTTACTATATAATGCTTTAACGTAATCAATTATAAAATCTTATATACTTTATATTATTCTTTAATTTTATATTTGTATAAGAATTAAATGATCTTTTTCTTATTCTAATTGTAGTTATAAATAGGAGAAATATGTGAAAAGTAATAAGAAATAGAGACATAAGTTTTATATCAAATATATAATATTATAGTTTTTTAAGAGACGAAGTAAAACTAAAAATTATATAACACAATATATTAGAAATAACTTGGAATTGTTCAACACCAATTCCTTATTATATTATAACTAAATTTAGTAGCAATGTCGGTACAACGTTCACAACATTGGCTAAAGTAAGGATTCTTCTAAAAGAGGAATTGGTAGAAAATAAGAGTTTAGTTAGAGGAGCAAACTCGTGCGAGTGTAACAGAAGCATTATCAGGAATACCAGAAACACAAGCATCTGAATAGCTAAGGTACCAAGAGTTAAACTGGTTTGATAAGGAGCTGCAAGTAATGCACATAACATGCAATTCATAACTTCCAACATTAGAATTCCATAAATTCTAAAGGTTATGATTCAACACAAAAGAAAAGGGAGCACTTACAGGGGCGAGAAGTACTCCAATTGAAAATGCAACTCCGAAGAAGGAGGCTCCATGTTTAGCTCTAGTAGCAGCAACTGATGATCCCAGTTTTAGACATTCGATCTGCAAAAAACAGTCTCTTACAAGTCGAAGCATGTAAAAAGAAGAGGCTAGAAATTGGAGCACCAGAGCAAGAAGAAAACCAGAGATATCAATAGGAGTCAACGTACAAACTGGAGAAAGGACACTTGTCCTTATGTCACTTTAATCTCCAAGCACAAATACTTCAACCAGTCCTGGAATTTAGTCAACTCTCTTTTGAAAGTGACGTTGGACTATTCGGTTTTGGCTTTGGCATGCTGTTCTAATTTTTTAATGATTACACTCAGGAGGCCTACTTGACCTTGTTTCGCCTTCTTGTTTCTTCATCAGCAAGCTGTTTCTCTCCTCTTGTATAGTAAATAAAAGAAAAGTGAAACACTTCACTTGGACTGACCTTGAAATTGTTTCTTCTCGTTTTTTATTTTCCGAAGTTTTTGGGCAGAAAAGAAAACACCTTGCTTTCTGAATAGGAATCCCTAAATTGTCATATTACGAATTAAAAGAATAGTTTTAATGGTTTTGTATATGATCGAGTTGTAGATGCATGTCGGTGGGATAAACGTAGATCTGAATTGGTTCATGCAATTTATTTTTACGATTTTTGTTATCGCCTTGGGTTCGCTACACTGGGTCAAGAACGCGGCTTCCAAGTACTTGTTGGGAAACCGGGTCCGGATCTTATCCGAACCGCAGCGAAATAATCACAAAATTTTTCGTGATTTTTGATTTTCCGAAAATCAAGATCTATTTAATTCTATAAAATGATTAACACAAATTATAATAAAGCGAAATTTAATTCGTACCTTATTCCGAAGCTTGATCTTTATCTTGATGCATCTCTCGAACCGTTTCCGAAACCGATCTGTCTCAACCACGGTCGCCGCACAAGTGTCCGGCCTCTAACAGTATCCACAGAATAGGTTGAGAGAACTCTGTAACTTTTACAGAGAGGGTTA
>JAOQMS010044591.1:0-35197 GCA_027563885.1 Erythroxylum longipes | reverse complement strand
TACAAGTGAAGGATAGAGGTCAGGATCAGTCCGCGTCTGCATTGCATTTCTTTAAATTTATATTGAAGTGTTCATTCCGCAACTTTGTATAAAGTTGTAATTCAAAGCAACTAAAGTGTCTTGTAATTGTGAAAGGGCCCAACTGGCTATTGTAAATATTGGTGACTGTATTGTGTTGATTGAAGATGGTTATGAAACAAAGTAGGGACCGATTTTGTTATGGATTTTTGCATATCATGTTTGTGGTTTAAAACAAAAGCAAATTTTTATACCGATTTCTGAGTGATTGACTGCTCTAGCATGCCACTCTCACGGGGCAGGAGCTCGGACATCGTCCATCAATGTCGGGTTTGGGTCTTGCGGGAGTGGGGTGCTATAAAAAGGGCATAAGATAAAGGGATCCAATATCCCCTTATATCTTTATATTGTGTATGGAAGTGCTTTCTAGCTTTTAAACTAGAATATATCCCCAAACCTAGCTTTTTAATCCCATCATAGATGTAGGAAATTCAAATTTTCCCATTTCCTTTTCGTTGATGATCTACTGTCATGATAAATATGGCTTTCTATTTATGCTAACACTTAATACTTTTAAAGACCTTTTAAGACTAGCTATCAATAATAAAAAAGCTTCCTCATTTTGTTAAAGAGAGCTCAACCTTGTGCTCTCTAGCTAGCTTTAACTATAGCTATACAGATAAAATATCCTCCTTTTGTCTATTTGGGCCTGCCTAACCACTGAAAGATTGTTGTATAAGGAACGTATGCCTTTTATAGAGAAGATACAAAAGACAATTTTCTCCTATAGTAACCATCACCTATCACTAGTAAGTAAAGCTCTTATGATCTAATCAATAATTAACTCAATGAAAGTTATTGGAACTCCCATTTTTCCCTACCAAAGAGTTGGTTAAATCATTGGAGAAAATGATGTAGCAATTCCTTTAGTCTAGGGTGAGAATCAAAAGGTATAAATTTAAAGTTGGTTAGAAATAGGTTTGTATAGATAAAATGAAAAGTGGATTAGAAGGGTTACTAGTTAAACTTTGTAACAAAGTCTTATTGGGGAAGAGAATTTAGAGAATTTAGAGAATTTAGGAATCGTTATAAGTAAAATGGATATATGAGTATTATTTAAACACGAAGAATTTTTTAGAACTCTAAGAAAAGCCAGGAAGATCCTAAGACTTCACATAACTATTAAAAGAAATGAGCTTTATAACAAGGCATATAATTTGCAAATAGGTGATGGTAGGCTAGCCTTAGTTCACTATGATAATTGGTCCAAGGTAGGAATTCTTGATGATTCACAAAATATACTAGAGATACTAGATCAAACTTCACAAAATATTCTAGAAGGACTGGATCAAACTCTAACTTATGTTAAAGTCAGTCTATAGATGCAAAAGAGTCAGTGGATAAATTATCAGCAGGTTTAACTTACATACTAGGGATTTTTTTGGTATTAACACCATTGGGGAAAGGTGGAAGACTTTCTCAAACTATTATTTGGTTAGTAATAAACTATATAGAGGAGGAATAATTCTTTTACTCATAAATTCTAGAACATACATGTTCATCGTATGAAAAGAAAGGCGTAACTTTTATTTAAAGGGGAGGACAAACATAACTAGATAATTAAAAGAAAGGTTATCAACTGGATAAGAGAAATAGTGATGGTCAATATAAAGCCAAAAGATTCAGTTATACTTTCGCTTGTATATGGAGGATTTAATTAAGCTTTAACTTTCTCGTATGTGAATTTGTTAAAACACTAATGATAATGCAAGAGGAACTGTTGGTGAAGCTATAAGCTTAAGTATCCAAATGGAAATGTAAATAGACTACTTCTGGTACTTTTGAAAGGTTTAATGACTTCATAATTTTAAAAATATTTGAATTTTTTTCTTTTTGTAAAACTTAATTAAAGGTGCAATTTGTTCATCAACATTTTTACAAAAAATCTAACTTAACCTCTATGTTGTATGTGGTATAAAAAAATGTCAATGCTTGATAATGAACATATGATACATGTTTTACAAAATTGTGTTAGTTCCCAATACAAGAAGGAGGTTTGGGATTGACATCTCTACGGAATAAAAATCAAGTGTTATTGGTAAAATGGATTAGGAGGGGGTAAAATAACAGAAGATATTGGGTAAAGTACATACCAACTACTTAGAAAATGATAGCTTTTAGAGCATGAAAGAAACTAGAGAACATTCTTGGCCCTTGGAGTAGATGTTAAGGATAAGGAACGTGATTTATCCTCATATCAATATACACATTGGAAATGATCTTGGAACATGGTTTTGGTTGACATTTGTTATAGTAAAAATTTTCATGAAAAAATACTTAGTGATAGTTGCCTTTTTGTTTTATCACTAATTATAAATGCATGTTTACAGGTGTCATAGGTGTACAAATAGGGTCTTAATATTTTGATTGATATGTATATTCAATTTGAAGTACTTAAACATTAAAGGAATAGGTTAGTATGTTGGTACAATTTGAAAGATTAATGTTTGCAGTTAAATTGATTCCATCAGATTTGATGCCATTGTATCATTATTGCATATTGCATGAATGTGTGACTATGTGTTTTTTTATGTTTGTTTGTGTTTTTTTTCTTGAAGAGAATTAAAAATTTAAGTGTGGGGGATTTTGATTGGTATAGATCAGACTATAGTTTTAAAGAGTTTTAGTGTGTTTTAAGTGTTTCTTAGATGATTATTATGTGTATAGGCTTAGAATTAAGTTATTTTTAGTGTTTGATTATGTTCTAAGTGTTTATGTGGTTTAGAGCATGAATTTAATTTTAATTTTATGTTTCAAGCAGTGATTGATGTGTTTATGAGTGCTAGAAATTAGGAAATTGAAGAAAAAAAAGATGGAGGAAGCTTAAAGGGTGTCATAATCGTGCATGAAGCTACATGGCCCTCTATCATGATTATGACAAGAGAGCATGACCATTACAGAGAGGTTGATAAAGGGAGCACGATCGTGATAGAGGTTTTTCTAGGTATGAGATTTTTGGTATTTTTAAGATTCAGAGCTATTTTTTGAACTGAACAAAGTGGGGAAACCCTAGATATAACCTTAGAACCTTAATGCATGATAAGTGTGAATTATATTGTGTTTTAGGGCTTAGTTTGATATGTATTTAATGGTTAATCCAATCGTTTAGTATGTGTTTACTTTATAATTGTGTTGGTTTGGTAATTATTTATGTTTCAGGTGTTTTATAGGTTAGTACAAGTCTTTGAGCTTAATTATTATATTTTTGAGGTATTTTGATGTGTTTGTTAGTGTTTCAGGGTCAATATCGAAGAACAGAGAAGTTTCAGAGACACTAGGGTGGAAACAATGGCTCACAATCATGGCACAATATGCGACGATGATGATAGAAGCCTAGGACATAGCCCACAATCATGGCCTGCTTGCCACGATTGTGACAGAAGGCTTGGATGTGGATGCACAGAAACTCGAGGTTTTTTTAGACCTTTTAGACCCCAAAAAACCATTGGGTTTTTTAGAACACAAAAAGTATTTAAAGAATAAGACAAAGAAGAGGAGAGAAGCTTTTGCATCACCCACTTTCAAAGAAACCCTAGAGAGAATTGTTGAGAGATAGAGAAAGAGAAAAAGGAAGAGAGAAGTGGAGAAGAAGTCGACTCGACGTACTTCTCGGATCAGGAGTTCCTAACATCACTGCCTCCCTTCTCTATTCAGATCATATTTCTTGTTTATTTTCCATTTTTATTATTGTATAGAATTGGGAATAATAGTATGATGATAGGATTTTTGAATGTTGAGATGTTTTAAACTCACCTTCGGGGGGTTTTATCTTTGATTTAATGAAATTTGATTGTTTGTGTTTTTATTGGATTTATTGTTATTTAATTTCTGCAATTACATAATTCGGTGATAAACTGAGAGTGTGAATCGAGTTAAAAATAATTAAATAGGCTAACGAGAGTTAGGTGATTTAATAGAACAAGAAATAAATCAAATCGGTAAATTGTGCAAAGAGAGATCTTACATAGATTCTCGATAGTTTTTCGGACAACTTCAGATCTAATTAGGGTTTTTGATAAATTGTTAATTGTGAGATTGTAATTCCCATAATCTAATTAGTGTTTATAAAGTAGGGTTAATGGTTATAACTAGAGACAGAGTAATCAACCCTAGGATCATCTAGAACCAATAATCTAGTAATTCATAATCGATTAGGTTAGCATTAAAGATAGGTAAAATTTCCCTTTCTCTTAATAGATAGTTCCTTAGGTTGATTCTTGAGTGTGCGTTGCAATTGCTCAATTGTTAATATTTTGTGATTGATTTTTGAATTAAATTGCTTGATTGAACTGCATTCTTATTCAAGTTTTGTTATATTTGAATTTCTGCGATTTGTTTGGGCCATAGATTTTAGGATTAGATTATCCCTCCTCGTGAGATCGACACCTTAGGTACTATACGAACGACTTATGCGCTTGCGGATTATCGAGGTTAATTAATTAAAACTTACACCATGATCAATTCACTATAGAAAAACATGAAAAACACAAGAAAAAAGAGTAGCCAGAAATCAAAAGTAGATGAAAATGGAGAGATCAAAGAAGAGCTTCAGGAAATTCTAGCATTTCAGATCAAGGAGTTAAACAACTTTTATTCTTTTCCTTTTACTTTATTCATTATCCTTGAGGTGTAATTGGATTTTTATGATGTCTAACATGACTATGGATTTCTAAATCTAGGTTAGGAATTATTCTGGAATTATTTTATGAAATTTAATTATTATTGGTTTCAATACATATTTGGATGTTTTTGGTAATTGTCATGCATATACTTGACAATGAATCGACAAAGTGAAATAAAGTAGTTAGTGATAGGTTGTACTGATATGTGCTTAAATGTTGATTCATTTAATTTACTAAACTTAGTTATTAATGCCTTAGAAATGCTTAAGATACTCACTTTAGCTCATATTTAATTTTAGGTACATTTTAGAAGTGAAGGAGATAAAGTGAACCGAAAGCATGTTTATTAAAGCCATCTTCTCAATGCCCACACTCTATTGATTCATAGAACAAGAAGAAGAAGAGGATTAAAAGAAGAAGAGACAAGATATAATGTTAAGTAAAGAAAAAAGGAAGAAGAGTCCCACATCCACACATTGGTGTGCATGGGTGTGAGAAACTTCTCTGGCCTATTGTGAGAGGTCTCTTATGGCCTTGAGAGGTCTCTCACAGCCGTGAGAGGGTTTGTCATAGCCGTGAAAAGTGTGTCCCTTCTCACAGGCATAAGAAGGGACAACTATCCCATTTAACCCTAGTTTTTAACTATAAAGGGTAATGTTTTGACTGCACAAAAGAGACATTTAGGATAGAAGCAATTAAAAGGGTTTTTCTCTTTGTTTTCTCCTCGTCTTTCACACCGACAATGGCAATAATGGCTGATGCTTGGGTCTTGAACAAGGGGATGGAAGGCTAACTTCCCTATGCCAGCTTGACGACAAAATTAACATCGAGTCATGGTTAAGCTATCTCATCTTCTTAATGTCGATACTCTCTTTTTGGATTATTATTGTTGTTTGTGTTGATTAAATTGGGCTTTTGTATGGATGATCTTAATACATTATTTGGATTGTTCTATTACAAACCTACCGGTAGAATGTTGAATGTAATCTGTAATTGTTAAATTTGATGTTTGTTAGGAGCATCTAATAATCTTGAATCACTAAGAACAACGTAACTTAGGTTAGATAACTCGAATGTGTGAGGTTACTACCCATATTTATCATTTTTCACTTCTTAATTCGACTGCCAAATTGAATCTAGAGATCGTATCCTATGTTATTTAGTGGATAGGTTTAATTAACAATTGTATCTTAATTAAATACAACCTACGGAAAAATTGGGATTAGCTAAGCATATTGTTAGTCTCCGATCAATAGTTCGAAGAGAGGCGTGAAGATGTTATGATGATGGGATATGTTTAATCATGTTTAGGCCAAGATTGATCCTAGAACCAAGCTTTACTTATATTTGACACTTTAATCATTTTTTATTGTTTGCTATAATTTGTTTTTGCTAGTTTATTTTTATTTTATTTTCTAAATTGCGTAAAACCCTAAAACCCCCTTTTTATTTTCCTTGTTTCAATTAATTTTGTTATAAAAATTAACCAAACATTCCTTATGGATATGATCCTAACTTACAACTACAAATTTTAGTGTGCAAAGTTAGGTAAATTTTGTAGTGCACTCGACACATGTTGTTAAATTTTAGAGCCATTGGCGAGGAGTGTGGTGATTTAATTTTCATTTTTGATTTTAGTTGGTGTTTTGTGTATTTATTTTTTTAATAATTTTTTCCTTTTGTTATTTATTAATTTTTAAACGTTTGTTAGTGATAGTGTATGGAAGTGACCAAATCTTCTAGTAGAGAACTTGAGCAACTTGATTCAAAGATCTAGAGGACACTGCGAAGATTGCGAAGGAAAGTAAGAACCACTTTGGTAGGAGACTCAGAATTCGAATCCAAAGAAACAATGGCAAATCTATGAACACTGAGCGATCTGACTGCACCAGACCTAACTCAAAGACCATTATGTATTACATTTGTAAATTTTGATGAACATATTATTTTTGAATTAAAGTCTAGATTAATATATTTATTACCTAATTTTTGTGGTCTTGTAGGTGAGGATTTAGACAAGCATCTCAAAGAGCTCGAAGTGGTTTGTCTGAGAATGAAACCTTTTGGAGTGACAAACAAGCAGATCATGTTGAGCGCCTTCCCATTCTTACTTAAAGATGCAGTGAAGGATTGGTTATTTGATTTACCTACCGGGATGGAGATGAAGAGATTGTTCTTAGAGAAATATTTTTCAGCATAAAAGACAATTATTCGGAAGGAAATATCTAGCCTCAAGCAGCATAATGGTGAGTCTCTTTATGAGTACTGGGAGTGTTTTAAGAAGCTATGTGCTAGTTGTCCACATCACAACATTCCAGATTAACTTCTCATCTAATATTTCTACGAAGGACTACTACCAATGGAGAGGAGTTTGGTTGATATGGCAAGTGGTAGGGCACTTTGCGAGAAGACTCCAATTGAAGCCAAGATCCTACTTAAGCAGATAGCCATTAACACACAACAATTCAGCACTCATAATGATTTTTAATGAGTAAACGAGGTAAACACTTCATCTATCGAACATCGTTTAGATTAACTAACATCTTTTGTGAGACAGATTACAATTGGATAGGCACAAGTGAAAATATGTGGAATATGTTCAAACATAAGCTATCCAATTAATGAGTGCTCGAAACTATAAGTGGGAAGTATGGAGTATGTGAATGTTGCAGGAGGGAACTTTCTAAATCAATACAAATCATACTCACAGACGTATAACCCATTTTAGAAGGATCATCCCAACTTGAGTTATAGAGGGAATAGGCAGTATAATTACTTTCAGAATAGATCGCAAGGAGCACAACAATTTCAACCAAAGCTGCAAGGAGCATAAGGAGCCTTCTTTTCTAGTTCAAGTACATCTCTTGATGAATTTATCAAGATCTCTACTGCTAACAATCTTCAATTTAGTCAGAGTGTACAGTAGTTTAGTCAGGGTATGCAATAACTTCAACAAAGTATGATGCAGCTTAATCAGAATATGCAACAACTTTAGCAAGAGACTAAATCTAGCATATATAATTCGGAAAACTAACTGGGTCAAATGACAGTGAGGCTTAACTATTTAGAATCACAAAGTGGAGGAAAGCTACCATCCCATCTTGAGGTGAACTCGAAGAACATTAGCACTATAACTCTGAGGAGCAAAAAGGAGATTGAGGGTACTAAGAGAACTCCACTGAAGATTACTATAAGGAAGAAACTGGGAAGGAAGAAAATCCACCATCAAGTACAAAGGTAAAATTTTAAAGCCTTAATATCATTATAACTAATCCTCCATCTTTTTCGAGTAGATTGACAAGACAAAACAAGGAAGAGAAGGATAAAGAGATATTGGACTTTCTAAAAAATGGAAGTAAACATACCTTTGCTTGATGCAATCAAGCAAGTACTAAGGTACAACAGACTTCTCAAGGAACTGTGTACACATAAGAGGAAACTAAGGGGTGATGAAAAAGTGATCATAGGTGAGAATGTGTCTGTAGTTTTTAGAGCGAAGATGCCTCCAAAATGCCAAGATCTAGGTATGGTTACCATTCCTTGCAAAATTGGTAATACTATGATTAGTAGAGCTATGTTTGATTTAGCAGCTCCAATTCATGTGATGCCTCATTTAATTTATGCTTCTTTGCACTTGGGCCCTTTCAAAGAAACGAGTGTTATCATACAATTGGTTGACCATACTAATGCTTACCTTGATGGTATGGTTAAGGATGCTTTGATGCAAGTAAATAAGTTAGTGTTTCTAGCATATTTTTATGTTGTTGATACGAATGATGATACTTCGTACAATCTGATACCTATCTTGATTAGCTATTATAGAAAGGATAATAAAATCAAAAAATTCCCTACTGAATATACACCAAAGCATATAATATTAGGACCAGATGGTATTCTAAATTTAGACTGTGTAATATCACCAGAAAAGTTATTATTAGAATGGTCTAATAGATTAGCATTAGTCATACAACTAGAAAAACCTTTTGAACGATTGACAAATATAAGCACTTTACGGAATTTCTTTATCACTTTTAAAACTACTGATATAGTATTAAATTTCCTACTTGATAATGAAATACGAATAAAAAATACTACTGAGTTTCTTAATGCTCTTGAACCAATAAAAGCATTCCATATTTTTACTAATGAAATTTATAAAGAATTTATTGGAAAAGATATAACTTCCTATAAACAGGAAATTGAAAATGAAGAAAGAAAAAACACCTTATGGCATTTAAATAATATACGTATCTGTAATATATGTTATTTAGAAGAATGCATTTGTGAATTTAAAAAATATTATTATAAATTAACATGTCCTAAACAAGAAATATATACATAAATATTTATCCAAAAAAACCTTATCCTATAAATCAAACCGTCAAAGAATTATTCTTACTAAAACAAAATGCTAATTTAGCAGCTTATCAATGAATAAAGAAGTATTATCACAAAAATGTTTAGAAGCAAAATTACATAAAAAATTGTGACATCAAGATATTCAATTATGTTGTTCTAAATATTTAGAAGTTCCTCAACAATATGGATGTGAATTTTCTACATATACAAAAAACAAAAACAACATAACTACAAAAAATATAAATGGTGAAACTTTTCTAGAAACAAATATAAATCCTTTCAACCTAAACCTTATAAGAAATTCTTTACACGAAAAGCCTATAGACAATATAAACCAAAAAAGAAATATTGGCCTCAAAATAAATTAAAATGTAGATGTTGGTTATGTAAAGAAGAAGGCCATTATGCCACTAATTGTCCAAAAGGAAACCAAAATAAATTTAAAGAAAAAATTAATATTTTAAATTCCGCATTAAAATATAATTTAGAACATATAGAATCAGAATATGAAATAGATTCAACAATTTCTTCATTATATCAATACGATGTTCAAAGTTCAGAATCAATAATTGAATTCGAATACAACATTTATTCAAGTGATTATTCAAAATAAAAAAATTAATGCTTATATAGACGCAGGAGCTACTACTTGTATAGCTTCTAAAACATTATTAAATAATTAGAAATGATTAAATAAACCATTAAAAATAAGAATAATTGATGGAAGTATTAAATATATATGGTATATCAGTTATTATAATAATATTCTTATTGAAAATTATACTTTTACAATACCTTCAATTTATCAACAAGAATCAGGGTTACCATTAATATTAAGAAACAATTTTCTTAAATTATATAATCCTTTTTGTCAATATTTACATTATATAACATTAAAGACACCACTAATCAAAGCATTAAATCAAAAATCTATCATTCTTAAAATTCCTATATATCATACGACGTATTATAAAACATTACAAGTAATAACAAAAAATTAAATCAATTACAATTTTCTCTTCTTAATAATACCACTTTGCAAAATGAAGTAGAAACATTAACAGAACAAGTATATAGTGAAAATGATACCACTTTGCTACCCAAAACTCACGTTGAAGTTTTATATCTTTCTCTATGTTTATATTTTGTTGTTGGTCGTTATCTATATCCTCCACTTTTTTGACAATCTTTTATTTCCAACTTGGTATTTATTAATTTTAATATTTTATCAAATGATATATTGAATCTAATAGTTTAATTAATTTCTGATCACTTATGTTACTAACTTAACCAAATAAATCAGAAATTAAACACGAAGGAATTAACATTTGAGCAATAAGCATACAAAATGGAAATCAATCAAAGATTTTACCAAGTTATTAGGATTTTACCTATCATTAATACTAACCTAGCTGATTATGTGTTAATGGGGTCTCGGTTTTAGACAATCCTAGGGCTAATCACTCTCTTTCGAGTTATAACCATTAAACCCTAATTTATAGACCATAATTGGATTATGAAATTTGCAATATATCAATTCACAAATTATTTAAAACCCTAATTAGACCTAAATAACTCTAATAAACTATTAGAATATCACACGAGATCTCTCTTTGCATAATTACCAATATGATTTGTCATGGTTTTTATTGAATCACCTAACTCTCATTAATCTGATTTAATCATTTTTCATTCACTTCACCCTCTTGGTTTATTACTGAATTATAGAAGAATGCAATCAAATCACGACATTCATCCAATAAACACAATAAACTAAATTATCATTAAATCAAAATAAAATCCCAAAGGAGAGTTAGAACATCATCATCATTCTACTATCTGTCATCATACAATCCATCCTAACTTTATACATGATAAAATTGAAACGAAAAGGAAATAGACACTTAGAATGGACGATATGGGAAGGCATTAGCTTCAAAAAACCTCATAATCTGGGAAGCACATCGAGATCGCTTCTTCTTCCTCCTTCTTCCTCTTCTCTTCTTCTTCCTCTTTCTCTCTTTAGGGTTTTCAATAGTGGTTGCATGAAAAGCTCTCTTTTCTTTGCCTCTTTATGTTCTTTTTATACTCTTTTATGTTTTGGGTAACTCTAGGGTTTTTCTGAGGCCCAAGGGTCTAAAAAGTTCATGAGGGTCTGCACGTTTTCCAGATATAGGCCACGACTGTGGCCCTGCAAGCCATGATCGTGGCTCACATCTGAGCCTTTTGTAATGATCGTGGCATGCAAGCCACGATCATGAGCCATTCCCTGAGCTTCTGTCATGATCGTAGCTTGTAGGCCACAATTGTGGGCCAAACCTGGAGCTTCTGTCATGATCGTGGCCTACCTACCATGATTGTGGGACTGTGTTGTGGCCCGAATTCCCTCCAAAACTCCTCGCTCTTCAATATTGACTGTGAACACTAGCAAACACATTAAAGTACCTTAAAAACATAATATTTTAGCTCAAAGACTTGTACTAACCCATAAAACACTTAAAACATAATTAAATCACAAAATAACACAATTTTAACTTAAACACATACCAAGTGATCAAATTAATGGCTAAGCACATATCAAAATATGCCTTAAAATACGATGCAATTTACACTTATCACATCCCTGCACTTAAACGTTTGCTTGTCTTTAAGCAAACAAAACAACAAACAATACAAATTCACAAAGCACACAATGTAATAATGAGACAATGACTTCAACTTTATGAAACAAATTTAATTCTAAACACAATCATTCAAGTTATTCCAAATCATTAACATGCAAAATTCACACCTTGGAGCTCTAGACTAAATATACATATTAATCACGACCCGAATGTCAAGTTCACCCTTTTCAATTGTACATACACATTAATAATTATTTGGTCATTAATGTTTGACAAGCTTAAAAATATATGACTTATGTTGTTGATGAATTGTTTGACAAGATTGAAAATTTGATAAATACGTGTTTTATGGTTTCAATGAAATTTACTATGTCAATGAATATTTTCAATGGTTTTGCTTGTTTCTCCATTATAAACTTGTTACCCACGAGCTTTTAAGCTTAACGAGATTAAGTGATAGAGAGTCAATGCATCACTCCAAGTCTGCATATTTTTGTATTTAAGTTAGTATATGAAAACATAAGGCTTCAGCCGCATTTCAAGGATTACTCATTCATGTATATTTTGCATTTTGTATTATGAGTTCCAATGATGTATTTGGGTCTTGAAATGCCCATTAAAGCTTTGTAAAACTCTTTTCTTTTGATAATAATGAAATATATTTATGTTTTGCTCATGACTTTCCAAGTTTTCTCATTGCATTTTCAAGCATTCGTAGGGGAAAATCTGTGTTCAGAATTTAGGGGAAAAATTGTATTAATCTAGGCTGATTTGGATAGGGTTGTCTCTTGGAAGTTGTAGATTATTCTCTTAGCTTTCCATTGATATAAATTTTGTAACTTTTGGACTTAGGAGTTGAGAGATATGCTTTTTATAAGTTAGTGATGCTGCACAGGGTATATGCTGGACACATTATAGCCTTTTTCTTTACTTGAGTTAATGGAAAATGAGTTATATAGTTTTTTGAAATGGGAAGAATTAGTGTGATAAGTTAGAGATGAAATGAAGGTGATAAAGGGAGTTGAATGTGTGCTTAATTATTGAAGAATGTATTGACATGGTTGATGTCATATTTATGTGATCATGTGCAGAAATTTATGATGAATGTGCATAAGTTTGAATGTTATGTTTTTGGATTGATTACTAAACATAGATTATGATTTGGTTGTTATTGATGTTGAGCTGAAATGGAAGTGAGAATGAAGGGAAATAATGTGGAAAATAAGTTAGAAATGATAGATATGCATAAGAGTGGTCATACGTAACTTATAGGAGCTAGAAATCTGGAAATTGACTCGTAAATATCCGCTGGGCGGACTTGATGTCTGCTGGGCGGACCTTCTCAGGAATTCTAGCGTTCTAGCTTAGTTCATGTCCATTTGGAGGTACATATGTCCACTAAGTAGACATTCTCGGGACAGTTATAAAATTTTGAAAATTTCTTTAGACAGTAAAATCTCTCTTTGGGGTCTTCATCGAAGTTGTAGAACTCGAAGTCCTCTTCGAAACTATACTTAAATGACCTTGATCTGACATCCATATTGAAAGTTATGATTTTTTTTCCCAAAGCATGTACATTTATAAGTTGTGGGATTATCAATGCTTTCCTGTGATACATTTAGGCTTGAATGGAGCTTGAGATGTACTTAGTTTGTTGTGAAAATAAGAGATAAATTGAGTGATATGTTTAGGGTGACGATTGAGAATATGAACATAAGAATGGATTGTCGTATGTCAAGTGCTCAATCATAGAATTGTGGGATGTTATGAGAATGAAGATGAACCTATGTTGACTAATGAGGTTCCAGTATAAGAACCCTACAAAGTGCTGCGCACACATTTCTGACTCTCAGGTTAGACTCCGAAAACACTGTCTAACACAAACATTGGTGATGAATGTCAATCCAATTACTTGACTAAGTTATGTTTTTATTAAGTTGCTTGGTTGGAACGTTATTATAGCATTTTGACGTGAAGGCACACATTTGTTATGCTTGTCGATTTGGTTACTTGAATACACCACGTTCTTAACTAGCTACTAGCTCTATTCATAACCCGAAGGCTAGCAAAATCATTATGTATTTAAAATTTACAATTAATGCCTACTTTATTGCTTTAGCTACTCATTTTCATGAGAAAATACTAGCAAAGTTACTTAGTTGAAGAGCCTAAAATTATGAATAAATGTGACAACTTGTAGGGAGATAAACTAACACTGAATCCTAATTAACTTGCATTTCTTAGCCAAAGAACTCAAATCACTAATTTCGTGAGCTAATGACTCTTCACAACCTAATAGATTATGTTCAAAATTAAATTGATTTCAATCCATCTAAGCCATCGATACATTCACACAATTCACAATATGCAACCTAAACACATTAACATAACAATATGCAAAATTCACACTCAAAGCAAAACACACAACCCTCCTTATACTTGAATACACATTGTCCTCAATATGAGAAGGAGACAAACAAACACACATGGAAGGAAGTAACATAAAATAAAACAAAACAAAACAAAAACTAAAGTCAAAAGAAAAAGGGTTAGAAACAAAACGTTACAGGAATAGAGGCAGGGATGGTGTTGGAGGTAGTAGTTGTAAGCCTTAAGCCTTGAAGTATCGATGAATCTAGCGTATAACCTAGCTCTGACTTCATTGTGTGCGGGCCATCTACTTCATCCTTTTAGTTTTTTTCGCAAGTGTGTCAATAATTGCTTTGATGTCAGAGGAGATTGTATCGAGCACTTTCTTCCAACCAGGTTCTTCTATGTCTTCTTCCTCTTCAGACTCCTCGCTAGTTGAGTCCTCTTTTTCTTGCTAAGGTGGCACTGTGATAGAACTCGCCTGAGTGGCCCTAATCTTCACATGAGTTTTTTGGATGATGTCTTAGAGTTCCATGTTATAGGACTTTAGGATTTCAGCTGGCCACAAGTGATGGTGATTTAGAAAATCAGGGAGGTAGACGGTTAGACTACTACAATCCACACCATAGTACTCAGTAATGGTAGAAACCAAGTAACCTTTACCCAAATTGTTGCTTCTCTTACGTAGAGTCATGACATGCGCTTCGTAATGCTAGTTAAAATAAAATAACTAGACTACTACTGTAGCAATGGTCAGTCAAGGTCGATCCCACAAGGAGTGTTCGGTTAGATTATGAAATGAAATTAATTGATGGTTACGAAAATTGGTGGGGGGGGGGTTGGATTTTGGAGTAAGAAAATAAAATGAAACTAGCTAATAAAAACAAATTAAAGAGAACATGCAAAAAATGATAAAATTGGGGAATTTGGTAGGGATCCGGTTCTTTGATTCAATCTTGGCCTACACCCTAATTAAGCATAATTCATTAATTTGTTGTTCTTTTATCTCTCTTAGCAATTATCAGTCGCAGATTAACAATAAGCTCTGTTAATCTCAATTTTTCCTTAGATCCTAGTTAATCACAAAGCGCTTGTTAATTAACCCTAGCTATCAGGAAACCTAGAATAAGCTCTCTAAGTTTATCCAGACAACTTCCTTACGAATCAGAAAAATAGACCAATCTAGGTAATAATTGCACAAGCTCAGATTATTTAACTTATGTTATGTTATCTTTAATGATTCGGAACCATTAGATGCTACACATGAATCGGGAATACAATGATTACATATTGCATTCGATTCTAGCAATGAGTTTTTATAAAAAAATGATTCAATAGAGAATTAAAATCATCATCATTCAAATACCTAATCAATTCATAGAATATAACATAATCAATTTCTAATGAGAGAAAGAAATAACAAAATAATAAAAAAATTCTTAACTCGAGTCGTCGACGTCGATGTCGCCTCCAAACCGGTGTTGAAAACTTAATCTTCCATGGGTCTCTCCAAAGAAAATGGTTTAGCCCACTCAAATAACCCTACTGAAGCCCCCTTCAGTTCTTCACTCATTGTCGTAAGCTTCTCCTATCTCTACTCCTATTCATTAATTTAACAAATAAACATTTGTCCACCTACACTATTCACGCAACTCCTTTTCTCTGTTTCTTGTTTCACTTTACTATTTTAGTCTCTTCTTTTGTTTTCGCCGCCTAATATTCTCTTTCACTATAGCTTGATGTGATGATTTAATTTTATGGTTCTTGGTCTACGCATCCTATTCATATGCAACCCTTTAGCTAAATTTCGCAGATGTCCATATGAAACTCCTCTCCTTAAATGTTGATGGTGAGGTCGTATTGCTAGATTTTTAAAATTCAATTGAGATGCGTTTTAAATCAAGGAGGACCTGCAAAGATGTTGTCGTTTGGTGTGCAAGGAAATCTCCAAAGGCTACATTATGGATAGCCTTCCTAGCTCCTAATGGCTTCAAAACTTCATGCTTTAATCTTGTATTTGTATTCCATCATTAAATCTGCATGTAAAATCAATAGGAACACAAAATAAGCAATTAAACACAAAAAAGGAATGAATTCAAATGAAATAACATATAAAAATATAGCAAAACCCATTCATATCAAATACCCCCACACTTAGCTTTTGTTCGTCCTCGAGCAAAACGTTAAAATTAAGCTCAAAGACCCAAAAACATTGACTCATTTCTCATATTTTCCAAGACTATATAATCATAACCAAAGATGAATGACTTTCAGAAATTATAGCAATAATTCAAAATTCAATGCTTTTACTCATGATCAATCAACAAGCATCATCTTCATAAACTGAGCAATCTAATGGTAGACTCGGAAAATTTGTTTAAGTAAAATATATCTATAGGTACACTCAGCACCATTCATGATCATGAAAATCCATAACCCTGCATATGAAATCATTTCTCCACCACTATATTCATATGCAAAATCATGGATTAAAGGACTTTTCAAGGTTGTAATGTAGGCAAAGGTAAGGTGAGATGTATTTAGGTTAAGTAACATGAAAGCTATTAAGCTAGTGAAACAAATCAAGACTCATTAAAAACTAGATATTGTCAGCTATGACGAATGCAACATTTATATTTCACAACCTAATTCAACTCTTACACACCAACCACATGAAGCATATACCAATCCGAAGGAATCCTCATACAATTTATGCCAACAATACATTGAAACCACAAGAGTGAACCTTCCAAGCCAACATTTTCCTCATATTCAACACGCTCGAATAACACATTCATTACAACTCTAGGAAGATGCATTAATCATGAATAACTTTGCAAATTCATATACACTTCTTCCTTGATAATTTATTCAAACATATAATTGTTTTCATTCTTTTTTTTTCTTGGGCTCTTTCTTTTTTAAACATTAAAAGAAACTACATTACCACGGGAATTTCAATGAAAAGACATAAAAAAAATCTCAATCATTATAGCCAATCCATACATATGAAAACCCCCACACTTACACTTTTGTACATCCACAAACTCCCTAATCATAAATGCTCCACTAGCTTTATAGCTTGAGTAGGGCATTTGGTTAAGTATAAAGCATATAATGTGGTTGATACTACAAAAAGAAAGGTATAAAGCTCTAAGGGGCTTATCAAAAAGGAAAATCATATAATGGATAGGTCATTTGGCTAATGTAGTTTAGAAAAGCAAAGAAGGCCTAATCATATCCATGTTAATGCATGTGATAAAAATGTGGTCTCGAATAGAAATTCAATGCAAAATCAAGATGTACATATCATGAAAATCACACATTATCAAAAGACAATGACACTGATATGAATGTGTCAGCCAAATAAGGCTTAAAATCTCACCGACTTTGTCTACCATTAGTCACTACTTATCTGAAGACAACGCATATTGACCAATCATAAGATAAAAAGTACATGCCAAAGTTGCTATGAAATTCTGTAGTCAATTCACCCTTTAATCATGACTAAATAATCCTAGAAGGAATAGAAAACAAGCAAATGTTTCTTTGTTTGTTTTATTCTTTCTCTCATTTTGATTGAAAACTTAAAAACAAGCAAAAATAAACCAACAAAGAAACACACATGCATGAAAAAATGTGAAAATGTAAAGAAAAGAAATTTACTTCCTTTGGGTTGCCTCCTAATAAGTGCCTTTGTTTAGGGTCGCTGGCTCAACTCCTTCTCCTTACGTGACGAAATTATGATCTTCTGATGGCATATGCAGTTCTTCAATGTGAAGTTCTTCAGGATAGGGTCTTGGTTGATAATCATTCCCATTTAGCTCCTTCCTTATCCTTAGACTTTCAATCTCGACTGAATCCATACACTTGGGAAATATTTCGAACATCTTTTCAACTTTTTCTTCCTCATTTAGTTCCTTCAATCTGCTATGTAAAGGTGAAGAGTTAGTTTCAAAAATAATCATGGACTCAGTACTTATCTCGAAGCTAAATGATATGTCATTTCGACTTCGAGCTCCTTCTCAACTTCTTCTTCTTCATAAGCAATTCCTTGAGTACTAAACTCAAGATTCTTAAGCTCCTCTTCACTCTGTAAGGTTTCCGCATTAATATCCATTGGGGACTCCTCAGGTTAATATGGTTGCATCTCTTTGCTTTTTGATGCTAGCCAGTTGATAGCTTCCATTAGTTGATTCGCCTAGCTTGTCAAGTTCTAGATTCTAGAAGTTTTTTCCTGCTAGAATTGAAAAGTGATAGCAACATACACATTAACTAATTATTCCAAGGATGTACCTGAGTCTTGATAGGAAGCTTCTGGTCTGTACGGGAATTATTGTGCTTCCTGCAAACTATCATGGAAGTAATTCTGCTGATTATACCATCCATAACAAAAGTTAGGTTGATTAGTCCAAACATTATTATAGGATTGAGAATATCAATTAAAGAAAAAATTACTTCCATCCATGTCATATTTAATTTTTAATTTTTTCATAAAAACAAAACAAAACAAATGAAAAGATTATGAAATAACTAAAAAGAATCCAATTATGAACAAATATATACAAAACACCAATTAAAATCAATAACAAAAACTAAACACCTCACTCCCTGGCAACGACACCAAAATTGACATACACGTTGTAATGCTAGTCAAAACGAAATAACTAGACTACTATTGTAGCAGTGCTGAGTCTAGGTCAATCACATAGGGAGTGTTCGGTTAGATTATGAAATGAAATTAATTTATGTTTAGGAAATATGAGGGGGTTTGGATTTTGGAGTAAGAAAATAAAATGAAACTAACTAATAAAAACAAATTAAAGAAAATATGCAAAAAATGATAAAATTGGGGAATTCGGTAGGGATTCGGCTCTTTAGTTCAATCTCAGCCTACACCCAAATTAAGCATAATTCATTGGTTTGTTGTTCTTTTATATCTCTTAGCAATTGTTGGTCGTAAATTAACAACAAGCTCTATTAATCCCAATTTTTCCTTAGATCCTAGTTAATCACGAAGCGCTCATTAATTAACCCTAGCTATCGGGAAACCTAGAATAAGCTCTCTAAGTTTATCTGGACAACCACCTTACGAATTAGAAAAATAAACCAATTTAGGCAATAAACACACAAGCTCGGATTATTTAACCTATGTTATGTTATCTCTAATGATTCGGAACCATTAGTTGCAACACATGAATCGGGAATACAACGATTATGTATTGCATTCGATTCTAGCAATGGGTTTTCATAAAAATAATTCAATAGAGCATTAAAATCATCATTATTTAAATACCCAATAAATTCATACAGATAACATAATCAATTTTTAATGAGAGGGAAAGAACAAAACAATAAAAAATACTTAACCCGAGTCGTCGGCGTCGATGTCGCCTCCAAATCGGCATCATAAACTTAACCTTCCATGGGTCTCTCAAAAGAAAATGATTCATTCCACTTAAATAACCTTACCGAAGCCCCCTTCGGTTCTTCACTCAATGCATCAAGCTTCTCCTATCTTTACTCCTATTCATTGATTTGATAAATAAACATTTTTCTACCTACAGTATTCACACAGCTCATATTCTCTGTTTCTTGTTTCATGCTACTGTTTTGGTCTCTTCTTTTGTTTCTGCTGCCTAGTATTATCTTTCACTGTAGCTTGATGTGATGATTTAATTTTGTGGTTCTTGGTCCACGCATCCTGTTCATGTGCAACCCTTCAGTAAAATTGAAAACTTATGAAAATGCCTCTGTTTCCGTAGATGTCTGCGTGAAACTCCTCTCCTCAAACGCTGATGGTGATGTCATATTACTAGATTTTTAAAAGCCAATTAAGTTGCGTTTTGAAGCAAGGAGGATATACAAAGATGCTATCATTTGGTGTGCAAGGAAAGCTCCAAGGGCTACATTATGGATAGCCTTACTAGCTCCGAATGGCTTCAAAACTTCATGTTTTAATCTTGTATATGTATTCCATCATTAAATCTACATATAAATTCAATAGGAACACAAAATGAGCAATTAAACACAAAAAATAAGAATGAATTCAAATGAAATAACATATAAAATATAGAAAAATTCATTCATATCAATTCACAACAATAGCATTCACAACATGTGTCGAGGTGCACACTGAGATGTTGTGATATATACACCACAATAGAAAAAGTTCCTTCGTTGAGCACTTATTAGTTTATGAGTTGTTAAAAACCATTTGACACATGAATTTATGTAACAACAAGTGCTGATAGCTTTGTATAATGTTGTTGTGGGCATTATTAGCGTTCAAATGCTCTGACCCAGTGAGCTCATTCCAATAGCGAGAAGCATGAAAGCCATCGTGCTGATTGACAATGGAAGATTCAGGGAAACCATAAATATCACACATAATTTCAATGTTTAGCTCATAAGGTTGTCCCTGTAACCTAAACCACATTTCCTTAGGGTTACTGGGTTCAAATTGAAGGGAAGTAAAGAATTCAAGGGTGAGCTCCCGATAAATAAGATGTTGGAAGTGTATAAACTTGCTCCACTGATGTTAGACCCTATTTCTGGAGTCTAAATTGAGACTCATAAAACGTGTGCACATTACTCTGTAGGGCTCTTGTAATGGAATCTCTTTAGCCATCATATGTCAATCTACATTCTCATAACATCCCAAAATTCCATATTTGAACACTTGAAATACTACAATTCGTTCTTATGTTTGTATCGTCAATCACCCCCTAAACATATCACTCATTTTTATCTCTTATTTCCACCTCAAACTAAGTATATTTCAAGCTCCATTCAAGCATAAATGTATCATAGGAAAGCATTGATAAGCCCACAACTTATAATATACATGATTTGGGACAAAAAGCATAACTTTCACTGCAGATGTTAGATCAAGATCATTTAAGTACAGTTTCAAAGAGGACTTCGAGCTCTACAACTTCCATGAAGAGTCCGAAGAAATATTTTGCTGTTTAGAGGGTCAAAATTTGCACATTTATATAATTGTCCTAAGAATGTCCACTTAGCAAACATATGTCCCTCCAAATGGACGTGAACTGAGCTGGAACGCTGGAATTCCCAATAAGGTCCGCCCAGCAGACGTCAAGTCTTCCCAATGGACATTTACAGGTCAATTTCTAGATTTCTAACTCCTACAAGTTACCTACAACCCCTTTTATGCATATCTATCATTTCTAACTTATTTTCCTCATCATTTCCTTTCATTCCCACTTCCATTTCAGCTCAATATCATTTACAGCCAAATCATAATCTATGTTTGGTCATCGACCCAAATATTTAACATTCAAACTTATACACATTCATCATAAATTGTTAATCATAATTAGTATCAACCATGTCAATGAATTCTTTAATAATTAAGCACACATTCAACTCCCTTTATCACCTTCATTTGATCTTTAACTAATCACAATAATTCTTCCCCTTTCAAGACAACATATTACTCATTTTCTGCTAACTCAAGTAAAACAAAGGCTATAAAGTGTCCAGCATGCACCCTGTGTAGCATCACTACTTGGAAAAATTCTATATTTCAAGTCTGACCTCTAAAAATTACACACTTTATATCATTGGAAAGATAAGAGGATAAACTATAGCTTCCAAGAAGACAACATTGTCCAAATCAGCCTAGATTAATACAATTTTCCCTAAAGTCAGAACACATATTTTATCCCCTGTGAATGCTTGAAAATGAATTGCAAAACTTGGAAAGTGATGAGCAAAACATAAATATATTTCATTAACATTAAAAGAAAAGAGTTTCACAAAGCTTTAATGGGAATTTCAAGACCCATTACATCATTGGTCTTATAATATAAAAATACAAAACATACATGAACGAGTGTTACTTGAAATGCAACTAAAGCCTTGTGTTTTTATATACTAACTTAAATACAAAAAAAATATGCAGACTTGGAGTGATGCCTTGACTCTCTATTACTCGATCTCTTGCTCTTCACCTGGAGATGGGGAGGAATGGGGATGAGCTTAAAAGCTCATGGGTAACAAGTTTATAGCAGAGAAACAAGCAAAATCATTGAAAATATTCATTGCCATAGTAAATTGCATTAAAACCATAAAACATGTATTTCTCAAATTCTCAAGCTTGTCAAACAATTCATAAACAACATAAGTCATGTATTTCTCAACTTGGCAAACAAATCATAAACACATAAGAATTATAATGGTTCAGGTAGTCCATAAATATGAGGGAGTTCTTACGAAGCTCTGATAAATATGAGGGAGTTCTTACGAATCTCTAGTAAACATGAGGGAGTCCGTGATGGAACCCCATGCCACTAGCGGGCAGGCAGGAGAAGTCTTTAACATGGTCAACATGCACATGACATAACAAAATGGACCACTATAAACCCACACAAACATGAATTTCATATCTTGTAAACATCTTGCACAAAAGGTACATTTCAGAAACATGATTTCCATAAGCATGATATTTTTCAAATACAATTTCCATCATCATTTCATAAATCATCATCAAGATTCATATACCAAACATGTAGCAATTACTTAAATCATTTAAGAAGCAATAAATGCAACATTTATAAAGCAATTGAAATCATTTAACTTTATTGATTTGGAAAAATACTCATGGCTCATTAACTCAACTATAAACATGTAAGCTACTTGAATTCCTTGCTTAAAAATGCCTCTCTTGATTCCCTTTAACATTAGAAAAAATCCAATTCAATAGGAATGCAAATTGAGAACCTAAAAAGCATATTCACTAAAAATTGATTCTAGAATACTTAAACCCATGTCTTTCCTAAGCTTTATGAACCAAAACCCTTCAAAAAATTCAAAGGATTAAAAATGGGCTACCTTTAATCTTCACCAAACAAAGAGATGTTTGGCTTAAATAAAAGCTCTTCTATTCTTGAATTCCCTCAAAATCACCCTTAAAAACCAAGAAAAGATGAAACCTAATCTTTGTCTTCTTTCTTTTTCTCTCATGGATGACTCTCTCTCATTTCTCTTTCTCTTTCATGTTTTTCTCTGCTTCTTTCCCCTCATTCACGTTTTTCTTCTTCTAATAACCAAGACAACATTTTCCTCTTCTAATGTTAACCTTAATGAGTGCTAAATGTCCACTTTACCCTTCCTTTAATGCTTCATGGCTGTTACATTTAAGTGACATGCCACAATTGCCCTCAATACATTCCTACTTCTTTAATTTAACTAACCAGTGTAATAAAATCCTACTAACACTGTAATAAAATCCTACTAACACTGTAATAAATAATTAAACTCCAATAATAATTCTATCATGACCTTATAATTCATTTAAATCATGTTTAACTTGATAAAAAAATTCAGTGGCCAACATTTCTCACCCTCTTAAAAGAATTTCGTCCTCGAAATTCTTACATGAGTCATTGAAAAGGTGTGGATACTTCTCCTTCATGGCCTCCAAGGGCTCCCACGTGGCCTCTTCCTTATAATGGTGTTTCCATAGGACTTTAACTAGTTGAACTATCTTGTTTTTGAGGATCTTTTCCTTAGTTTCTAGAATCTCCGCTGGAGTCTGCTCATAAGTTAGATCATCTCTCAATTAAACCTCAGTGGTTTGAATGATGTGGGAGGGATCTAATCTATACCTCTTTAACATGGAAACATGAAAGACATCATGTATCTGTGACAATTCTGGTGGCAACGCCAATATATAGGCCAGTGGTCCATTCCTCTCAACAATATCGTAAGGACCAATGTATATTGGGCTCAATTTACCCTTCTTGCCAAACCTCATGATTCCTTTCGAAAGAGATGTCTTAAAAAAGACTTTCTCACTAACTTCATACTCCATTTCCTTTTGGTGTGCATCAGTATAGCTCTTCATTCTATCTTGAGCTACTTTGAGCCTTTGCTTAATTAGATTGACCTTGTCAACTATCATCTGGAGTAACTCTGGTCCTATTAATTTCCTTTCTCCTTCTTCATCCTAACATGTAGGAGTTCTACATATTCTTCCATATAGTTCTTTATAAGGAGCCATTTGAATGCTCGAGTGGTACGAATTATTGTAAGTAAATTCAACTAATGGCAAGTGCTCGTCCCAAGTACCTTCAAAATCTATTACACATGCCCTAAGCATTCCTTCAAGGGTTCAAATAGTCCTCTTAGATTGACCATCTGTTTGTGGATGGAAAGCAATGCTAAAATTTAACTTGGTCCCTAAAGCTTCTTGCATGCTTTCCCAAAATCTCGAAGTAAACCGAGGATCTCTGTCAAAAACTATAGAGTCTGCAATCCTATGTAGTCTGACTATTTCGTCAATGTACTTATTTGCTAGCATATGCAGAGAATCAGTCTGTTTAATTACTAGAAAACGGGTTGACTTTATCAAATGGTCAACAATAACCCATATGGCATTATGCTTCCTACTGGTCTTGGGCAAACCCATCAGAAAATCGATGGTTATCCTTTGCCACTTCCACTCAGAAATAGACAATGGCCTTAACTTACCTGAAGGTTCTTGGTATTCAACCTTGACTTGCTGACACACTAGACACTTTCTTGCATATTCTACTATATCCTTCTTCATGCCTTTCCACCAGAAATGGTCTATCAAATCTCTGTACATCCTGGTGTTACTTGGCATGGCATAAGGTGAATTGTGTGCCTTATCGAGTATCTCATCCTTTACCTCCTTGATATTTGGAATATAAAGTCTGTTGCCTACAACCATAAGTCCATCATTCCTCACTTCCAGTTCAAATTGCTTGCCTTTCTTAATTTCTTCTCAAAGCTTGTTCAAATATGCATCTTGTTCTTGTAACTCCTTAACTTTCTCCTTGAGTATTAGTCTCACTCTAAAATTAGCAATAATGTAATCGGGTTCCTCCTTTTTGAAGATTATTGTAAGCTTAGCCATCCCTTTCAAGAATGGTAGATAAATTGTCTGAACATGGGCTATAGAGGATGTCCTACTCAAGGCATCAGTGACTACATTTGCCTTGCCTGGGTGGTATTCAATAAACAAGTCATAATCTTTAAGCAACTCTAACCACCTTCCCTGTCTCAAATTCAACTCTTTCTGGCTCAATAAGTACTTGAGACTTTTATGATCTATAAAAATCCTTGTCTGAACTCCATATAAATAATGTCTCCAAATTTTCAAACCAAAAATTATTACTGCTAATTCTAGATCATGGGTCAGGTAATTCAATTTATAAGGCTTTAGCTACCTCGAGGCATAACCTATTACCTTATCTCCTTGCATTAACACACAACCTAAACCTTTTCTTGAAGCATTACTATAAACTGTATAGCCCTCATCTCCCATGGGCAAGGTCATAATTGGAGTACTTGTCAATGTGTGCTTAAGTTCCTCAAACCTCTTTTGACATTCATCACTCCAGATAAACTTCTGATTTTTCCTTAATAACTCGGTCATTGGAGCATCTAAAATCCTTCAACAATCCTCCTATAATACTATGCCAAACCCAGAAAGCTTCTCACTTCTGCCACTGTATTTGGAGCATGCCATTTCACCACAGCTTTAATTTTTCTCGGATCGACATATACCTCATCCTTCGAAATTACGTGTCCAAGGAATACCACCTTATGAAGTCAAAATTCACACTTACTGAATTTGGCATAAAGCTCCTTCTCCCTTAGCGTTTGTAGCATTATCGTTAGATGTTCCTTATGTTTCTCTTCGCTCTTGAAATAAACCAGAATGTCATCTATAAATACTTTGACAAATTAGTCTAGATATTCCTTGAAGACCTTATTCATGAGATCCATGAACATAGCTGGAGCATTAGTTAATCCAAATGGTATGAATAGGAACTTATAATGCCCATAACATGTCTTAAAGGCTACCTTTTGTACATCAGATTCCTTGATTCTGAGCTGATGATAGCCGGATCTGAGATCAATTTTAGGGAAGACCTTTGCTCGTTGCAGCTGGTCAAACAGATCATCTATTCGTGGCAGAGGATACTTGTTCCTAATGGTCACCTTGTTAAGCCTCCGGTAGTCAATGCACATGCGCTATGTTCTATCCTTCTTTTTAAAAAATAGAACCGATGCTCCCTATAGTGACGAACTTGGCCTTATATACCCCTTCTCTAAAAGTTCTCTTAACTGCTCCTTAAGCTCCTTCAGCTTAGTTGGAGCCATTCTATACAATGGTATGGAAATGGGTGCGGTACCTAGAATCAAATCAATGGCAAATTCGATTTCCTTTGTTGGTGGCAAACCAGGTAAGTCTTCTAGATACACGTCTAGAAATTCCCTCATAATTGGAAAATCTTCTAACTTTCCTTTGTTCACCTCGGTGTCCACAACGTGTGCCAAAAAGGCTTCCCACCCTTTTCTCACCATCCAGTCAGCTAGCAAAGCTGAAATAATTATTGGTGATGGTATTTTCTGTCTCCCTTAAAAGTCACCTTCTCACCCTTACCAAGATCAAATTCTACCTCTTTGATGCTACAGTCTTAACTTTGCATGATATTTCTCCAGGATATCCATTCCATGTATAACATCTAGGCCCTTTAAATCTAAAGACATTAAGTCTACTATCAGTCTAGCACCATTAATAAAGAGTTCACAATCTCTATATGCTTGACTTATTATCACATTCCTCCCTATAGAAGTACTAACAATCAATGGATTATCCAATGGCACCAAATTAACATCATGTAATGTCATGCTTGTAGAAACAAAAGAATGTGTGGAGCTAAAATAAATCAATAAATATACTTCTGAATCAAATAATTGAGCTATACCCTTAACAACTTTAGGTGCGGCTGCAACTTCATGTCTGGTCATGGAAAACACCCTTTCCTATGCCTGACCCCTTGGCCTTTCTGGAGGAATAACCGTCCTTGTTGCTCCAGAACTTCCCACCTCAGTAGTTGGCCTAGTTCCTACTATTTCAACTGTCTTTGGGACTTGCATCTGCGACCCATCTTGCCTTGCTTCTTGGGGACATTCCCTAACAATGTGTCCCTTCTCTTTGCATTAGAAACATACTATAAGAAACTTGAAGTACTCTCCTCTATGAAAGTACTCTCCTCTAGGGGTTCATATACCTATCCATCTCCATCCTTCTATTGCCTCCTACAGTTGAGGTTTGCACTGAAACCGGCTTTTACTTGCTTGTTCTTAGTAAAGCCACTACTTACCACTTCACTCTGCGTGTGGAAAGTCCTTATACTCCTCTCAGACATAATGGAACTCATTCACTTTTTAGAAGACTATTCTCAGTTCTTCCTCTTCCTGTTTACTTCATACTTTATGTTCTCCAGTTTCTTAGATTGGAGTGCAACATTTACCAACAGTTGGTAGTCACAAAAGTTATGGATCAATACTTTCTCCTTGATCCCTAAATGAAGTCCCCCCTCAAACTTACGTAACTTATACTCTCATTCTCAATAATTTAGGCTGTATAAATTGAAAGCTGGATGAACTTCAGTTCATATTCACTTACACTCATGTCCCTCTATGCGAGATTTAGGAATTCTCTGGCCTTCTCATGGACATAGACTTTCGAGAAGTATTTCTTCCTAAAGTCTTCCAAAAAATTTCTCCATGACAATACTGATGGTATGACCTGACTATAGGGAACTGATTCCCACCAATGGAATGCATCCCTTTGCAGCAAGCTTATTGCATAATCCAATTTCTCCTCATCGGAGCACTTCATTTATAATATAACTCTCTTTATCCTTCTCAACCATGCTTTAGCCTCTTTAAGATTCATAGTCCCATTAAAGTCTATAGCCCTATACTTGCGAAGCTTATTATACTATCCGCTCCTCTCCACTGGGCTTGTACTGAAACTTGTGGCACTTAGCCCATAGCATATTTGAAAGCCTAAGCAAAGGCTTAAAAGAAATGTGGATCCATAGGGTTTACTTGGGGCATAGGAGGAGGAGGCGATGGCACTTCATGTTGCACACTAGGTGCCTCAAAACCATAAGCAGAGTGTGTCCACGTGTCTTGTGGGACATGAGATTCACCCGTACTTCCTTGGAGAGAGCGAGATCGAGTCATATCTCCTTGAGTTCTCTTTCGAGGCGGTATACTCACTCCTTCAATTTAAAACCATTTAAAATCTTTAGTTTATGTTTCATATTAAGTTTAAACCTGCATGTGTGCATATAAAACCTTCTTAAACCATGCTTCATGTAAAACAATTTCAAATCATGTGAAACAATAAAAAACAATGTATGTTGGTCTTTTAAAACAATGCATGTTCATTTCATGCTTTAAAATGACCCATTTCATACCTAGGATACTCCTAAACCCAGTTGCTCTGATACTACCAAATGTTAGACCCCATTTCTGGAGTCTAACTCGAGAGTCATAAAACGTGTGTGCATTACTCTGTAGGGTTCTTGTAATAGAATCTCTTTAGCCATCATAGGTTCATCTTCATTCTCATAACATCCTAAAATTCCATATTTGAACACTTAAAATACGACAATCCATTCTTATGTTTGTATCCTCAATCGTCCCCCTAAATATATTACTCATTTTTATCTCTTATTTTCACCACAAACTAAGTACATTTCAAGCTCCATTCAAGCCTAAATGTATCATAGGAAAGCATTGATAAGCCCACAACTTATAAATGTATATGATTTGGGACAAAAAGCATAACTTTCACTATGGATGTCGAATCAAGGTCATTTAAATCTGGTTTCGAAGAGGACTTCGAGTTCTATAACTTAATTAAGGCTCTAAAGGAAGATTTCACCGTCTAGAGGGTCAAAATTTGCACATTTATATAATTGTCCCAAAAATATCTGCTTAGGGGACATATGTCCTTCGAAACAGATATGAACTAAGCCAGAACACTGGAATTCCCAAGAAGGTCTACCCAGCAGACATCAAGTCCACCCAACTGACATTTACAGGTTAATTTTCAGATTTCTAACTCCTACAAGTTACCTATGACCCTCTTATGCATATCTATCATTTCTAACTTATTCTCCTCATCATTTCCCTTCATTCTCACTTCCATTTCAGCTCAATATCATTTACAACTAAATCATAATCTATGTTTTGTCATCAACCCAAACACATAACATTCAAACTTATACACATTCATCATAAATTGTTGATCATAATCAATATAAACCATGTCAATACATTCTTCAATAATTCAACACACATTCAACTCCCTTTATCACCTTCATTTCACCTCTAAATTATCATACTAGTTCTTCCCCTTTCAAGACACCATAGTACTTATTTTCTGTTAACTTAAGTAAAGAAAAGGCTATAAAGTGTCCAGCATGCACCCTATGCAGCATCACTAACTTGTAAAAATCTATCTTTCAAGTCTGATCTCTAAAAATTACACACTTTATATCATTGGAAAGCTAAGAGAATAAAATACAGTCTAAGACGACAACATTTTCCAAATCAGCCTAGATTAATACAGTTTTTCCCCTGAATTCAGAACACAGATTTTACCCCTATGAATGCTTGAAAATACAATGTTATGAGCAGAACATAGATATATTTCATTAACATCAAAAGAAAAGAGTTTTACAAAGCTTTAATGGGCATTTCAAGATCCAAATACTTCATTGTTCTTATAATCCAAAAATAAAAAATGCACATGAACGAGTGTTACTTGAAATGCGGCTAAAGCTTTGTGTTTTTATATGTTAACTTAAATATAAAAAAATATACAGACTTGGAGTGATTCCTTGACTTTCTATCACTCAATCTCTTGCTCTTCACCTAGAGATGGGGAGGAAAGGGGGGTGAGCTTAGAAGCTCATGGGTAACAAGTTTATAACATAGAAACAAGCCAAATCATTGAAAATATTCATTGCCATAGTAAATTGCATTGAAACCATAAAACACGTATTTCTCAAATTCTCAAGCTTGTCAAACAATTTATAAACAACATAAGTCATATATTTCTCAACTTTTTAAACAAATCATAAACACATAAACAATCATAATGGTTTGGGTAGTCTATAAACATGAGGGAGTTCTTGCGAAGCCTCGATAAACATGAGGGAGTTCTTGCTAAGCTCCGATCAACATGAGGGAGTCCATGATGGAGCTCTATGCCACTAGCGGGCAGGTGGGAGAAGCCTTTAACATAGTCAACGTGCACGTGACATAACAGAATGGACCAACACAAACCCATACAAACATGAATTTCATATCTTGTAAACATCTTGCATAAAAGGCACATTTCAGAAACATGATTTCCATAAGCATGCTATTTTTCAAATACAATTTCCATCGTCATTTCATAAATCATCATCAAGATTTATGTACCAAACATGTAGCAATTACTTAAATCATTTAAGAAGCAATAAATGCAACATTTATAAAGCAATCGAAATCATTTAACTTTATTGATTTGGAAAAATATTCATGGCTCATTAACTCAACTATAAACATGTAACCCATATAAATTCCTTACTTAAAAACTTTCTTAAAAATGGCCCTCCCCTTGCTTCTCTTGCATCTCTTGATTCCTTTTAACATTGGCAAAAATCCAATTCAATAGGAATACAAATTGAGAACCTAAAAAGCATATTCACTAAAAATTGATTCTAGAATACTTAAAACTATGTCTTTCCTAAGCTTCATGAACCAAAACTCTTCTAAACATTCAAAGGATTAAAAATGGGCTTACCTTGAATCTTCACTAAAAAAAAAGAAATGTTTGGCTCAAATGGAAGCTCTTCTCTTCTTGAATACCCTTAAAATCACCCTTAAAAACTATGACAAGATGAAACCTAATCTTTGTCTTCTTTCTTTTTCTCTCATAGATGACTCTCTCTCATTTCTCTTTCTCTTTCATGTTTTTCTCTTCTTCTTTCCCCTCATTCACATTTTTCTTCTTCTAATAACCAAGACATCATTTTTCTCTTCCAATGTTACCCTTCATAAGTGCTAAAGGTCCATTTTACCCTTCCTTTAATGCTTCATGGCTGTTATACTTAAGTGACATGTCACAATTGCCCTCAATACATTCCTACTGCTTTAATTCAACTAACCAGTGTAATAAAATCTTACTAACGCTGTAATAAATAATTAAACTCCAATAATAATTCTATCATGACCTCATAATTCATTTAAATCATGCTTAACTCGACAAAAAAGATTTAAGGGCCAATAATTGAATTCTTTCTGATAAACTCTTAACCCTATCTCATAATTCTATCCTATCTAGCATAGCAAAATCAAAGTATTTCAAGACTACAATCTGTTTAACATTAAGGGATTATAATCGAATACCTTCCTCCTCTGTGTAGATTGGGAAAGGGTGCTTCAAAATTCGCCACTCTATTTCTTCGTCCTCGACATGAGACTTGATTTCTTCCTGATGATTGGTTGCATTTCACTGATTGCTTAATATGCAACATAATGGACTATAAGTAGGTGGAAGTTGGAATAAAGTGGAAATTTAGAAGTTAGTTAGAGAGAAGGGAGGGTGTTTAGAGGTTCCAAACTTAGAGAGATAAAGTTAAAATGAAAGTGAGTGAAAAATAAAGTAGGAAATGAATATATAGGTGAAGGAAGGGTAAAATGGTAAAAATTTCAGTTGAAAATTGCATGGACAGGTTTATGCTACTGCAAGCCACAATCGTAGCCTGCAATGATTTCACCATTTTTTTTGTCCTTATACACACCCCCTGAGATCCTTCCCTAACTTCTGTTTAGCACTATCACATCATTACGCTTTCCTTTATGATCATCTTTATCAAAATTATTGCCTTACTATTTCACAATATTTATTTGGAACCAAAACATCTTAACTACGGAGTTCAAACTATCTAAAATTAAAGAAATAATTGGTAATTTAAAACCATGGGTTGCCTCCTATGTAACGCTACTTTTAACGTCATTAGCTTGACACTTTTTATTAGTCAAAGTGGTTAAAGAGAATTCTTTTGCGGTGACTCGATTATCAATATCATAAAATGTACAATGCCACCTGGTTGCTTATTCTGCCACTTTCTTTTTCCTGATTCTTTCTTCTCCTTCTTTTGTGAGGTTTATTCTTTTCTAGAGAACATTTTCAATCCTCATTCTTCTCTTTTTCACCACTAAGATTTGCTCCCTTCATGATGGCCATAGGTTGGAGAGGACTTTTGTCATTCTTAGTTACGGTGAAAGATATCAGTTCCTCTCCTACCCTTAAAGTCAGCTCACCCCCATCTACATCAATAATTGATTAGGCAGTGGCCAAAAATTTTCGCCTGAGGATAATTGGGGTTTCCTCATCTTCTTCTATGTCTAGTATGAAAAATTCCATTGGGAAGGTGAACTTTTCCACTCAAACATGCACATCATATATGATACCCTTCAGACAATGAGCTAACTTATTTGCCATTTTTACAAGTATCTTAGTGGGGGCTATCTCACTAAATCCTAGCTTCTGATATATGGAATATGGTATCATGTTTATGCTAGCTCCCAAATCGACGAAGGCTCACTCTATTTTGACGCTCCTAATACTACAGGGGATATAAAAATTCCTTGGATCCTCCTTCTTTAGTGGTGTTGTCAATTTCTTTTCTTCCACTAATTCTTTTTCCACCTTTCCCTTTATAGATTCCATCAGTGTAAGTGATGGGTGCTTAATTCATTGTTTAATTATTTCATAACACTTAGAGATTAAGGAAAATAAATTGCTTAAGATACTCACTTTGACTCGTATGTAATTTTAGGCACAATTTGGAAGCAAAGAAGTTAAAGTAAGTCAAAAGCATGATATTTGGGCCATGTTTTGAAGATCAATTTTCACTTATCTTTATGGAGCAACAAAAAGAAAATTAAAAAACAAAAAGAAGACAAGAAAAAATTAAAACACAAAAAAGTAGAAAATATGCACTATGCTTGCCATGCAAGAACGTGAATTTAATGGAAAGCATTTTGGAATTATGGTAAAACAAACGTGGAAGGATGAAGCAGGTGGAAGCACAAAATGACAACAGAAGAAGAAAACAAAAGAATAAAATGCAGTAGGTTTACATTGTTCATGCAAACAACGTAATTGAGAACGTTGTTTATGTAAATAGCGTAAACACTGTTTCATGTGAACAGTGTGTTTCATGCACCAGCAACATAGGAAGCACCAAAATGCTAGCTACTAGGATATAAAACGCAAACATTGGACAAGGGCCAAAAATGCACAGCATGAGATAGAAAAATACGGCGCAGACGTGAGGGACAAAGGAAGCAAAACATGCAGTATGGAGACATAAGCCAAGATAAAATGCCGTTGCACATAGGAAAGGAGTAAGCTTAGGTTTTAATAAGAGTGCACAATGAAGTGGACTAAAATACTAATTCAAAAAATAGATAGTAGCATATAATAGTAGCAAGAGTGAGGGGGGTTCTTCACTGGGTTCTTTATGGGGGATGAAGCAAATATTTTTAGGAGCTCTTAATTTTCACGAACATGAGGGATAACGTTGTTAACTGGGAGAGACCCATGGACAGCTAGACGTCCTGACACTAGTTCAGATGTGACATCGACATTGACAACCCAGGTTAAGCATAGTTCACTATTTTTGTTGTTTCTTTCTCTCATTAGAAATTGATTGTGTTTTCCTATGTTAATTGATTTTGGTTTTGTGTATGGATAATCGTATTCTCGTTATTGTTCAGTTATTTATGTATGAACCCATTGGGTATTATGAAAAGATGATTTTAATGTGTTCATTGAATCGTTTATTTGCAAACCCCTTGCTAGAATTTAAATATAATCTGTAATTGTTATGTCAAAATTTATGTGTAGTGACTAATGATTTATAATCATTAAGGATAACATGACCTAGGTTAAATGATGCATCATATGTGGTTATTGCCTTGATTAATTGGTTTTCCTAATTTGTAATGCTACTTCCTAATTGAATTTAGAGATTGTATCCTAGGTTATTCGCTAGTTAGGTTTAATTAATGATCGTATCTTGATTAAACACTACGTAAGGGAAAATTTGAGTTAATTATTACCCAAGATTAATAGTTTTTAGGAGAGGTTTAAGAACAACAAATCAATGAAATATGTTTAATGAGGGCATAGGCCGAGATTGAACCAAAGAATCAGGTCCCTACCAAATTCCCCAAATTTATTATTTTTTGCATGTTTTCTTTAATTTGTTTTCATTAGGTTAGCTTTATTTTATTATCTTATTTCTAAAACCAAAATCCTCGTAAGCCTAAACACTGATTAATTTCATTTAAACAACTTTACACACACTCTCTGTGGGATCGACCTAGAGTAGTAGTCTAGTTTTTATTTTGACTAGTGTTATGATGCGTTGTCAATTTTGGTTCCATTGCTGAGGAGTGCAAAGTTTTACTTTTTGTTTGTGATTTTAATTGGTGTTTGTATATATTTTTTCATAATTAGTTTCTTTTTAGTTATTTCATGATCATTTCATTTTTTTTTTCTGTTTTGCGTTTATGATTAAAAAAATTAAAATTTTTTGTTAGATGGAAGTAATTTTTTCTTTAACTCTTACTCTCAATCCTATAACCAAGATTGGACTGATCAACTTAACTTTGGTTATGGATGCGATAACCATCAGGATTACTTCCATGACAGTTTGTAGGATGCACAACAATTCTTGTATAGACCAAAAGTTTCTTATCACGATTCAGGTACACCTATGGAAAAATTAATTAATGTCATGATTGCTAATACTTTACAATTCCAGCAGGATGTCCAACAATAGTTCTATCAGTTCCAACAGGATATACAACAACAGTTTCAATAGGGCATACAACAACTCTGATAGGATACAATGTCTAAAATCCACAATATAGCAAGCCAAATGGGTGAGATGGCAACGAGGATAGACTACCTAGAATCACAAATGGAAGAGGAGCAGCTATATCACCCGAGGTAAACCTAATGGATGTTAGCGCAAAATGTTAGACCCCGTTTCTGGAGTCTAACTCGTGCTTTCTCTGAGACCAAACATGTTGGACCCCATTTTCGGAGTCCAACTCGCTTGCAGAATATCTTAATACGTGAACTTATTTCCATCAACTTGACCATTATCGATTTATCTTCTCTTTTCCGACGTCTCATACTTATAACACATATTCATCACCCATACTTGCCGTCAACAACTCTCCCTTTAGTTCAGCTCCGCTCTTCGACTA
>JAOQMS010044590.1:0-10148 GCA_027563885.1 Erythroxylum longipes | reverse complement strand
ACGAGAAGCTGAACCCTCAGATCCCAGATCCGACCTCATTGGTCGAGTTTGTAGTCCATTTGAGTAAGGATATTGATTCTCACCTCACTCAGACGCAAGCTTAGACGTAAAACAGTACTATATAAAAGTGTTCTTTTCCGTTGTACCAAAAATAATAAAATTTATATATACGAGTGCGAATATGAAACTGAGTTGTAATATGGTTGGCAGACTTCCTAATTATGTAAGAGTGCGTGAGATTCAAGAAAATAATTTATGTATTTGAGGTTCAAGAAAATAATTTATGTATTTGGGTCCTTTCTTTTATGATGCATATAATGTCTATGTGCCTTTATGACAATGGGTGATCCCTTTGATTATTGGTGTTGGCTTCAAGTATTTGAGGTTCAAGAAAATAATTTATGTATTTGGGTCCTTTCTTTTATGATGCATATAATGTATATGTGCCTTTATGACAATGGGTGATCCCTTTGATTATTGGTGTTGGCTTCAAGTTTATGTTCTTAAATTACGCAAAAAGTTTATTTTTTCCTAATGTTTTCATTAAAATTTTAAAAAATCAAGTATGAAAGTTTATTTTAAACTAAAGTTTCAATTAAAATTAAATTAAATTGTAATATTTTAAAATAAATTTTTATGATTTTAAAATTATAATAAAGTTTACATTAATATAAAATTTAATTATATCAATTAATTGCTAATTTGATATACTTTTTTAAAGACCAAATGACTCTAATTAAACTTTTGTCGAAAAGAAACCCTAATTTTCTTCCTCAACCATTTAAACCCTGAATATTCTTGAAGAACTTGGAACAACCAACAAAATCATAAGGGATTTGAAGCTTTGAGATACATGGCTATCCCATCTGATCAAATGCCAAGTCTTACGATCAAAGAAATGAACAACGAAAACCCTAATGAGAAGAGAATGATATTTTTAAGTTCCTATCCTACATCATCTCCTGACTTAATCATAATGGAATTGAAGCAACCAAAATGGGACCTTGGTAAAACTGTTAACAATATTGAGGTTATTCAAACTAATGTTGAGCCTTTGAATAAGAAAAATGAAGAAAGAGAAATCATTTCTAGCAAAAATCTAGGAGAGACTAACATCGAAATTTGCTGGGGTTTTGTCTCTAAAGGATGAGTTAAAGCAATCTAGAGTGAAACCAATTATTGTTGATAGTATGCAATCCAAGTAATTGTTCAACTGAGAAGAAAAAGGAAAATTACCAGACAGTGTCTATGAATAATGACAAGAACCAAGGAAAATATAAGAAATGTTAAACTGAGGTTGCATGCAACCCAAAACATGGAGGAAGTAGCAAGAGCAATGGAAGTTGTTGCCTTTCCTAAAACCAATGCTCTCTTTAGCTATGGCCTGTGAGAGATCATCAGGATATTTCTTGTTGCATCCTGAGAAGCTAGCCTCTTTCGAAGTACAATCACCTCTAACCCAAATGCTTAAAAAGATGAGGTGCTTTCTTCTAAAAAGAAAGCATAAAATTTGAAAAAGAGAAGTTGTAGAAGTGGAACAAAGTTGTTGAGTGTCAAACCTTATTTTGAGATATTAAATGATGTGGCGGATAAGATTACATTAGATAGACATCAACTTTAAAAGATAAAGATCATATGGGAGGATTAACTGAAGATAGTGGAGATCTTCGTAGATAAAGATGTATCATTCCTTGTTAAATATAATCTCTTATCTTGTTAGTAATGATGTAATGATGTAGATAAATTCTATCAAATAGAGTCCTATTTAGATAGGGATGTTATCTTATTAGATAATGTGATGTAATCTGATTAGGATAAGATGTAATCTAGTTAGTTCACTTCAAATGGGATTCTAAATTGTAAGTTAAAGGAACCTATAAATAGCTCATTAGAGACTTGATCCGTACATGAGATAGATAAGAGATAGTGAGTGCTATCACAATGTCCAAAAGTGAGAACAAATAGAGAGAGGTCAAAGAGGGTTAGATTTTCATCTTTATTTGATTGTTTTTGGGATTAATTTGAGGGTTCTTTTATTGTGATATCAACTTTGGTTTCAATCCTAAAACTTTGTGTGACAATTTGTTATTGGGGGGGTGGGGGGTGAGAGAGAAACTTTTTCTGTAAATCCTTATTGAGTTTAGAGAATTTATTTGTTGATTTGCCTCGTGATTTTTTCTCTCTACATTGGAGGTTTTTCACATTAAATCTTGGTGTTTGTCTCATCATTTACTTTCTTATTCTCGTATTGTTCTACTACTGCAATTTAAAAAGTTATTTCTTGTCGTTGATATTCAGTTGACTTTTTAGAGAGTTGTGTTATCTTTTTCCTTACAAGTGATATCAAACTCATCGTAATGGGAGGTGGAAGCAACTTTGTGGTCAAGTTATCATCATCAAATTACTCAATTTGGAAGCTCATAATGGAGGACCTTCTGTATTGCAGAGATTTCTTTGATTATGTTGATGTGGACAGAGGTGTGAAGGACGATGTTCCTTCAAAACCTGATAAGATGTCAGACAAAGAATGAGAAAGATGAAGCGAAAAACTCTAGGAACTTTAAGTAATGGATTGATATCAATATATTTAATCATGTGTCTCAAGAAACACATTCATTTGAGCTATGTAAGAAGCTAGAAGGTCTGTATGAATGGAAGACTACTCACAACAAGGCCTCTTTAATTAAGAGGCTTCTGAACTTGAAATTGAAGGATGGAAAATCAGTGTTGAATCATCTAAGTGATTTTCAAGACATAATCAACAAGCTGACTATAATGAAGATCATTCTTGATGATGAGCTCCTAGCTCTGTTCCTGTTGAGTTCGTTACCAGATAGCTGGCCATCACTATAGGTGATGATTAACAACTCAGCGCCTAAAGGTGTGCTCGTTTTGGATGTAATCAAAGAGAGTATATTTAATGAAGAAATCAGAAGAAAGGAGATTGAAGTTAACAACATGTAGGCTTTCATGACAGAAAGTAGGAGGAGGAAAAAAAGGAGGGGTCCTAATGATTGTGGCAAGTCTAAAAATAGTTCAAATTCTAAAGATGACAAAGAAGTGAAGATGTGTCACTATTGTGACGAGCCAGGACACATTAAAAGTTTCTACTATAAGTGGGAGAAGGATAAAGGTGACACTAGTTTATGCAACTAATGAATGCTTCCATGTTAACAATGTTGGTTCAGAATGGCTGATTGACACGATAGAGTCTTATCATTGTGTTCCAAAGAAAAAGTACTTCTCAACCTACATGAGCGAAGGTTTTGGGAGCGTTAAGATGGGAAATTAAAGCTCCGTTAAGATAGTAGGTATGGGTGATATCCAAGTTATAAAAACGTTAGATGCTTACTGACCTTAAGAGATGTACGATAAATCCCTAATCTAAGGCTAAATCTTATATCAACGAATGTGTTAGATCAAGAAAGATTTAAGCAAACTTTCAGGGATAGGAAGTGGAAATTGTCCAGAGGCACAGTGACGGTAGTCCGAGGAGAGTTTTTTTGTTCATTGTACAAGACAAACTTAAAGGTGTGTAGTGGTGGAGAACTATGCACAACCCAAGAGGAATCTTCACTGAATCTGTGGCATTGACAATTGAGATAGATGAGTGAGAAGGGATTAAATTTGTTGGCTAAAAATTCCCTTATACCAGTTAAGAACTCACAACCACTTAATCCTTCTGATCATTGTTTGACTAGAAAGTAGCATAGAGTCTCTTTTAAGAGCAGATCTACTAGGAAGTTTGAGTTATTAGAGTTGACGCATTTAGATGTCTGTGGTTTTATTAAGGATAATGAGCAGGGGGAGTAATGGTATACAACAGTTGATGAAACTCAATTTTGAAGGTCAATAAGGAAGACGTCATATATCATTGATTGAGGTCCGTGATAGAAGAGCAACAATTAATGCTAAAGCAGGTTCATCCAGATTTTAATGGTGCTGATATGTTTACTAAAGTGCTTCCTAAAAACAAACACGAGCTTTATAGTAAGCTTGTCGGGTGAATCTTAGGTAGATGATGGAGAATAATATGTCTACCCTATATTTGGGCTAGAGGGGGAGATTGTTGAGTGTGCAGACCTATTTTGAAATCTTGAATGATGTGGCGGATAAGATTACAGTAGATAGACATTAGCTCTAAAAGATAAATATCATATGGGAGGATCATCTGAAGATAGTGGAGATCTTCCTGGATAGGGATGTATCATTCTTAATTAAATATAATCTCTTATCTTGTTAGTAGTGATGTAGATAAATTCTATCAGATGTAGTCCTATTTAGATAAGGACATTATCTTATTGGATGATGTGATGTAATCTGATTAGGATAAGATTTGATCTAGTTAGTTCAGTTCAATCAGGATTCTGAATTGTAACCTAGAGGAGCCTATAAATAGTTCATTAGAGCCTTGCTCCATACATGAGATAGAGAAGAGATAATGAGTGTTATCACAGCATCCAAAAGTGAGATAAAATAAAGAGAGGGCAAATAGGGTTAGACTCTCATCTTTGGTTGATTATTTTTGGGATTAGTTTAAGGGTTTGTTGATTGTGATATTAACTTTGGTTTCAATCCTAAAACTTTGTGAGAAAACTTCAAGGAGTGAGAGATCAACTTTTTCTATAAATCCTTATTAAGTTTAGTGGATTTATTTGTTAGTTTGCCTCGTGATTTTTCCCTCTACATTGAAGGATTTTCCATGTTAAATCTTTGTGTTTGTTTCATCATTTAATTTCTTATTCTCATATTGTTCTACTGCTGTAATTTGAAGAGTTATTTCTTGTCGTTAATCTTGGGTTGACTTTTTAGAGAGTTGTGTTATTTTTGTCCCAAAAAAAGTAAATAAGGATTACCTAAGTGAAAGAACAAATAATGCAAAAAAAGTATTTGAATAGTAATGTAACTAAGTAATTTTGTTTTTATTTTTGTATGTATTGGCATGAAAGAATACATTGGTACTTACACACATTTGGACTAATGATAATATTGATAAAATTGTACCATATCATCTCTTATAAGATACAAACAAAATGATAAGCTAATAATTCTAGCTAAAGTGATTACAACATAAAGATAAGATTATAAGGAAGATAATTTTCTGTCTACACACTAAGCTTTGCCTAAGAACAATTTAGTCGCATTATAAAATAATTCCAACTTTGCATAAAATTTTCTAACCAAATCCCATTAGTCTTCTATATGCATGCAAATGTACAAAGAATCTCCTTGTCTTAGTTTGATAAACACATCAACATATTGGATTGCCAGCACCAACATATTACGGTTGAGTTCTATTTGGTTGGACAATCCAAAACTAACATCGTTGTACTCGAAATGCATAGTTTTCTTGTAATTTTTCAAATTTCTTAACTTTTTTAAGAGCTGTACTATAATTTACCACACTATTCTGAATCAAATATATTGCTTCCTTTATCATATTTAATCCATCCTTCACAAACAAATTTAGAATATGTGCAAAACAACGCATATGGAATAACCTTCTACCAACCAACAAGCTCCCAACTCGTATCTTATTCTTTAACTTTTCAATCATAGCACCATTTGTGCTACAATTGTTGACTTTTGTGGTGGATAATTTTGTGTCGATATTAAAATCTATTAAACAGTCTCCAAACATAGTTGTTAACCTTTCACTTGTGTGTGGTGCTAACATATAAATGAACCTATCATGTACAAATATGACCAACATTAATCATAACATAATGAAAAAATAAATGATAATAATATTAAAGAATATAAATTACCTCAAAAGTTTATTACATAGAGTCTAGTCATTGTCAACCTAATGTACCATCATTGTCATATAACCCTTATTTTAGTTATCGGCTATCTACATGTCTGTTGTAATGGCAATCCTTAATATTCAATAATGTTCTTAAAATTTTTCTTCTTCTTATCCTTGTATATCTTCATAATGTCTTTCTTCAACATATTTCATATTGGGGGTGAGCAATATCCTAAATCTTTTGCTATCAACTATAGATAGTGCATGTTTATCACCATTTACCATAAAAGCTATCAAAAACCTTAATTTATTGTTTTTCATAAGATGTTGCAATCATTTCATTCTTCCCTATCATAAGGTTAGGGATAAAAATGTTTGATCTCCTAATACCATCTTTTTTCTATCACAAGAATTCATGTCTCTTTAAATGAGAGGTTCCACCTTTTGAATTCCCGACTAATGTCTTCTGACAACTTTTACATTTAAGGTTGTCTACTTCGTCCATTGATCTAGTCTTAATGAAATGATTCCAAACTTCACACTTTTAAATTCAAGTTAGACTTTTATCTTCACTTGGTACGAGATTAGAAGTTTCTACTTCTGTCTTCCAGTATCGGATTGCAACTCTCCACTAAAGGAATAAGCTCAGCTATATGAAAAAATCAACATATAAATATATATGTTAATCATAATCACAATTGAATATATATGTCATTCATAATCATAATCAGTTATTAGTAGTGTACTAATAACTGAATATGATTACGATATTCAATTATGATTATGATTATGACTAACATATATATTTATATAATGATTGTTTTAGATGAACGAAGCTCATTTCTTCTGTGGAGAGTTCTAATGGAGTGATGTGACTGTGATTATGTAACAAACACACACAGGAGTGTATGTGTTTTCGCTTCATTAGCTACTTTTCGTAAACTTACAGTCACATACACATCATTGTGAGTTTTGTAGACTTACATGATCACATACACTAACCATGTAAGTCTGCAAAAACACATAATGACTTACACGGTCACATAATTTAATTAAAAATTAAAGATAAATTAAAAAGAATTTTAATTTATTTAACTGTAATCATGAATTATAATTAAAATTTATAATCATTATTAACATATTAAGAACCAAATAGGTCGCATATAAAGAGTATTTAAAAGAGAAAATTAATCTAAATTAAGTTAGACTTAATTTTAAAGTTTAAAAATTTCAGGAACAAAATATGAGATATTTGATTTTACAAAAATTAAATTTTAATTATTTAATTTTAATTAAAGAAACCATTGAATCTCTTTCTATAAAAAATGAAAAAAGACATTAAAAAATTATTACTTTTGTCTTTTCCTTTCTAACATAAAGTTCTCTTTACTTTGTGAATCGAGATTAAAAGTTTAAACAATTCAAGGTTGATAGCTTTCAAAGAAAAGTTTTATAGGATTTTGGATCAAGTATGTTTCAATTTTTTATTTTTATTCATGCTTTATAAAATACTCAATTAAATAGACCCTTCAAAAAATTGTAAAAAAGAAATTATATGCCCGTAATTCAGTTATGATTGATTTCTCATCAAACAGATAAATGGTGATTGACCAACCTTTGAGTTGAACTCGAGTTTGGAGAATCAACTCAAAATTCAATCTAAGTCCATCCTCTAAAGCAATGTCATTTTGGCAGTGAATTGTAGTTCGAGCTCAGATTGTTGATAATAGGCATCTAACAAAGTTAGTCTGACTTGAAACATTATCATCCTTGTTCAGTCTAGTCTAATTATCCAATTCTTAAAATTAGCAGGAATTCATTTCCTATATTTGAATATCAATATCTAGTGTAAAGAAAAACTTTATTGTCATCTATTTGTGTCCGTGGTCATCCTAATCTTGTTATAAATATATTATATAAAATAAACAATATTTTATTAGTTTTGGTCACAAGCACAATACTTAAATCAAGTCCAATAATACCAATTTTTCTTCCTATATAAAGGGTAGCTACATTGGCTCTTTTGTGCCACTGAATTCCATTCTATACCCTCTTGTTTATTTCTACTTCTCTAAGGTTTAGTTATGGCTCTAAATGGTAAGATGGAGACATAAGTAGAAATCAATGCATCGGCTGAATCATTCTACAACATGTTTAAGAGCCAAATACACCAACTTCCTAACATTGCCTCCGACCATGTTCACAATGTTGAGCCCCATGAAGGTGATTGGGAGATTGTTCGCTCTGTTAAGGCTTGGAATTATACCCTAGGCAATAGAGGACCATCCCCAATATTATTTAATTACTACGTGCCTTTTTTCCAATTATTCTCTAACCTTACCAAGAAGTTTCTATCACGTGAGTCCTGTATCTTTTAAAAATAAATCTAGAACTAATTACTATTAATTTAACTTGGAAAATAGCAAGAATAATTCTCAGTTTAATCCTAACAGAGGTAATGAAAAAGTCCCCTATATTTGATTTTAAGAGTGTTAAATGTTAAAATTAAATTTTTGACTAAAAAGAAAAAAAAACTTTTGTAATAATTTTGGTGTCCGGCTTTGAGAAAACAATCCTCATAAGGATATTTTAAGTTTATAGAGGCATTTGCTTAATGATAAACACATCATTTATCATAATAAATTATAGAATTAAAACAACATTAAAATGGAATTGGAACAAAATTATGCATTTCCTTCTTTCTTTATAAATTACAGAAGGTAACACATCAATTCTAGAGTCAGTGGAGAAACTAGATGACGAGAACAAGTCAGTAACCTTCAACGTTTTGGACGGAGATGTAATGTAGCTTTATAAATGCTTCAAGATTACACTTGGGGTCACTGAGGAAAATGGAAGAACAGTGGTGAAATGATGTATGGAATTCGAGAAACTAAATGAGGATGTGCCAGCTCCAAATGCTTTCCTGGATCTGGCAGTCAAGGTCACTAAAGACATCGATTCTCTTCCAGTATGAGCCGTTGTTCATTGATCCTAGGCGATAACATTAAAGATATGCTTCATTCAATAAAATGTTTATAGGGTTATGGTGCGCATGTGATACCAATATAGGCTTTATGGAGTTTCTTTTTGAGAAATGCTATTCTCATAATTAATAAGCCATGTTGTCTTCTATAGCTATGGGTAAGTTTGTATTTTTCATGATCCTGTAATGGATGTTAACTCTTTCTATCTTCCTTTTGTTTATAATTGCATAACCCTAATTAGGCTCTAATTGCTTTCTTCTAACCCCATGTCAAACCTTAATGGAGTGTTTGGTTTATTGGAATAACCGTTTTGTTCCTGATCTATTTTTGTAATAGGTTATTCCTTTGTTTACTTAAAAAAATATACATAATATATAATCTAATGGTTTACTTATTCCTTGAGTGCGAGGAATAAGTAAATACATCATCCCCTACCTTTATTTATTCTAAGTGAGTTAAGAATAAAGATATGGATTGTTGAACAAAAATTTTATGAAAGAATTTACGTAATTACTTAGCAATAAAAATATAATAGTAATAATAATATAATTAGTGTGGCCAAATAGATATTTTGATTTTTTTGTTAGTATTCCTTTGTTATTCCAAATTTATGTTTTCAAACTAAACATTAACATTATATCATCATTAGAAATTTTTAAAAATAAACCAAACTAAATAATACATATTTTATTTTATTTCTCATTTATTGTATTTCTAAATAATCACTATTTTATTCCTTATCTATTTTTGCCTTATAAAAGTTTTAGTTTTCTATTATTACAAAGTTCACTCCGTCTGTTCAAGTCAATAAGCCCCTTAAAAAATTGATTTAATTATCTATTTTTGAAAAACTATCGAACCTATCTTGCATTTAAAATGTTGATAGTCGTGGGCTGCTTGTTTTCATTTTTATTTTTAGTTTTCTATTTTTGTTTTTAAATTCAGTAAAAAAACTTGTTTATTTGAGTTTTTAGTTTCGGTTTTTTGTTTTGATTTCTTCCTGTTTTCAAAAATTATGAAAACCATAAAAAGTTGTTTTTATTTCCTGTTTCTGTTTTTTTTTTATAATATTATTTACTATCATTTAATATATTATTTAATTAATTAAATTTTAATAAAAATTATGAATAATTTAATTCAACATTATATATTTAATAAACTAAAATTAATTATCAATAAAAATTACGAATAATTTAATTATATTTAATTTTTATAATTAAATTATATGTAATTAAAATTTAATAATTATCAATAAATATAACTAAATTTAAAATATATAAATATTCAAATAAAATTTGATTTAATAATTAAAATATATTGCAAACAAATATTAAGTTTTAAATAAAATTTTAATTTTTAAATTATTTATTTTGTTAAAATAACATAATTTTAAATAAATATTATATAAGAGA
>JAOQMS010044589.1:0-10152 GCA_027563885.1 Erythroxylum longipes | reverse complement strand
GGGTGGCTTATGAGCCAGCATTATTGCTGGCTTTCTGCACCCGTAGGGGTGCTCATTAAGGCGGGATGGCCACCCCGCCATTCTTAATGGCGGGGTGGTCATCCCGCCAACCAGGTTGGCGGGTTGGCCACGTGGCTTTGCCACGTCCGGCCATCCCGCCATTCTCTATGGCGGGGTGGACACGTCGCTCCGCGTGTTCCACCCAGCCAACGGCTGTGGCGGGTTGGTTTACACCCCGCCAAACCCAACGGCGGGGTGTCCTACAACCAGCCCTCCCACTTTACTTCCTCCCACTTCACGGACAGAAATATTTTTTAATAACAGACAGAGAATTTAGCCCTAATAATCCCTTTAATGTGCCTTGTTCGTCAACAAATACTTCACTCATTGTTGCCATAATATGAAATTCTTAATTCTATTGAATTTTTCCATTTAAAATATTGTAAACAAAGTTATTATTGCTTCAATTATGCTTTGATACTAATTATTAAGAACTACTATGTAATAAGAATAAAGAAGAAAGAAAGAAACAAGTAAGAACACGATAATATTTTAACAAAGTTTTACCAATTTGTGTACTTACATCCTCAAAAGTTAAGTACGACTGATTTCACTATTGAATCAATGATCATGAAGATTACAACTCTCTTGTATAACTAGGTTTATAAAAGTATAGTTATATACCAAATCATGTAACTCAATATGTCTTTTCAAAATATAAAGATGGGCTCTAACTGTGTGTTGAATCCTATTCTTTTTTGAAAAATAATGCCCTAGAACACAGTGGTGTGCCAAGCCATATTAATCTAAAGACTTCCAAAAAATGCTTGCATTCTTCTTGAAACTTCCTAATATTGCATAATCATATAGATAAACTATACACAATAATCTTCACCTTAATTGGTAAATATACCACATTTAGCTAAGACACTACAAGAAACACCTCCAAAATTGTATATTCATATATATGAACTGGACACAATAATTTTGGTAATATTATCGCCTACAACCAAATTAATTCCAATTTTAATAATGAAATATGTAGTTAGTAAAGAGTTGGGATCGTTCCCACGAGAAATCTAATGGTAAATGTTTCACAAGTTGAAAAATAAAACAATTTGGAGGGGGGGTTAAATTGCATGATTTTTAGAAATTAAAAACATAAAAATTGGAAATAAATGAAAATATTCAAATATGTAAATTTTATAACAAACCTTGGTTTCAGGTCACCTACATTATCAAACTAATATGGTTCATCGATATAAAAGTAAGTCCATTAACAAATACTCATTGAGTGATGTTCTCTCTTAGGATTAGATGAGTAGAAACATATATTCTAAACACTCTTATTAACTAACAACTTAGATACGATCTTAAGTTTGATTAATTAATAGCTTTAAGAACCAATGAGCAAGACAACACATATACAAAACGTATTTAGTCTAGGTAAGTATCTTCCTTTAGAAATTACAATCCCTAACGTAAAGAAAGTAATCCTAATTGCTACTTTGAATTAGAAAAACTTGAATGTCAAATCCTACTAATCTGACTATAAATTAAAGCGATCAATTCCTAGTTGTGTACCCTAGAGATCAATCAATTCAATCATAAAAAGTAGTTCGAAAGATACTCAATATTCATCAATGAAGTAAATTCTATTCAGAAATCTCACACATACTAGATGATAACGTGGTTCCCTTCAACCAAGAGGAAGGACTTAGATACTCATAACTGAAGAAAAACCCAGCAGAAAAGTAACAAATCTTATAGTCTCCATATCTGCCTTTTTAAGAAAACACCGAAAACTCAAGTCCAGAAAAACCAGAAAAACATAAAAGAAAAGCTAGCTACAAAAAACATAAAAGATGATTGTCTCCTCTCCCCTGTCTTGCTCTCTTTTATCGTTATCTTATCAGATACACCTCTCCTCCTAATTAGGTCGCATATTCTCCCTTTAAAGACAACAACTTGATTCCTAAGATAATTAAAATCTTAGGTGCATCGGATCTGTATTCAAATCAGATTCTGTAGATAAGATTTGTCTTTGCACGTGCCCACGCTTAGTCAATTATTTTTCTGCTAGTTGGAAATTCGAATTTCCTTAACTTTTCTTACTTCTTTTTTGATTCAAATTCTTCTGTTATGTGTTGAAACTCATCCGAGGATAATTAAGAAGCAAGTTAATTAATTTTAAATAAAAATTCCAACACATTGAAGAGATTTATGTCCAAAGTTATCACAAAAATAACAACTTATCAAATTCCCCCACACCAATCTTTTGCTCGTCCTCGACAAATTATATTTACTATCAATTGACCAACTAATCAACTTCCTTTATTCCAAGCTTCATAATAGTAAATAGTGCACTCTTCAAGAGTTAAACAAATTTGTAATTAATGAATGTCCTAGACTTAATCATTCAAGCAATATAAACAAAAGTCAAATTAAGACAATCATATTTCAAAAACTAGCATATAATTATAGCAAACTCTCACAGATTGGATTTTACTCAAATCACTTAAGTGTTTGTTGGTTCAGTATTTCACTCAAATTCTTCTAATGCAAATATTCTACCATATGTTTGCTTTTTCATCAACTTTTCTTAACTTGAAATACAAACATGCAAAAATCAAAAGGACTTTATTCAAGGTTGTATTGAGATATAGGTAAAGGTAAGGATTGATAAATAGAAAAGGGTAAAAATTATAGGCATTAGTAAGGCACCTAACTACTTGTGGAGACACAAATTCAATCGCCAAGGAGTCAACAACATCATTCCATAGAGATAGATTACTATATACCTTTTTTTTCACTGCTGTATTTTTTTCAATGAAATAAAATTTAAAGACAGTATTACAATACACAATTCAAATCTAAATCTCTTTAATTTCCTTTCATCTTTTTCTTTTCCTTGCTTTCCATATCTCTCCAAATAAGTTTGACATAAATTATGGTTAGAATGCCTACTTACATTTATAATGGGTGAAGATATGAGAGGTTTTAGTTGCTTTTTGTGCGTTTATCAAGAAAAAGGGTTCAACTCAAAAAGATTAACAAAGGATATTGAATTAGGTTGGCTTTTTAAGCTAAAGGGTTAAAACAAAGATGGCCTTTACCATTTTTGTGCATGCATGTATAGAGTGGTCTCAAGTCGATTCCAAGAAAGTTCTAGAGAAAAATTCACCTTAGAAGATAATCAAACATAAAAAAAATACGAATAGATATAAATGTTTCAATCTTTTAGGTCCAAAAACTCACATGTTAATGTAGTTTACCACAATTATACACCATGTTTAATCATATGATTGCTAAAACTTGATTAAGTATATTATACACTTGTATTTCTTAACTAAATGACATGTATTGTCCTAAAATAAATTTAACTCAAGTTATGTGCACTACTAAAGTCATTAAAATGGAAGTCTAGAAAGTGTCGAAGTTGGCTAATTAATTGCAAATAAGTCAATAAGCATTCAAATTTTTTTAACAAAGATCCCTAATGATCGGTTATATGGAACATACCCCACCCCCACACCTACTTCATACATTGTCCCTAATGTAATGGTATAAGATAAAGGAAGCGAAAATAGGAAAGAAGAGAAAAGGAAAGCTTCTCTATTAGTTGAGTGCTGAAATCATGGGGTTGGTGGTTAAGGAGGTTGGAATCCTTGATGTGCCCAATATGCTATTAAATTGTGCTCCATTTGGTGCATCCGAAGTTCAAGACAAGCTAAACAAGCGTCCAAATTGGGTTAGGGGTTGGCTATTACTCGATGTCTCAATGACAACCTGACTCTTTGTGGTTGAAGGTGGGTTGGAATAGGTAGCTGGTCCCAGATTAGTGAAGGATATCCTTCCATGACTCATGTCCATGATTCCCATCCTACACAAACATTCCATATCCAAAGGCTAAGGATAGATTTTGCGTTGGCTTAATAGTTGAAATCGTTAGTTGTCTTTTAGCAGTCGAAAAGAAGCGGAAGCTCCACTTCTTAAATTCCATTGGCTTACGTTCTCGACTTTTTTACCTTTCTGAGTATGATTTCTAATTGAAGGGCCTGGTGTTGGTTCGGACATTAGAGGAATTGATGGAGTTGGTGTTGCAGCCGTGGTGTCATATGGAGGTTGGGTGTTTTCAAATGAAGTGATTGGTGAAGCTAACCTACGTGAATCACTCTTCTTTCATGGCATAGTTCCAATCTTTGTGCTTTTGCAACCATGAAACACGAAAATGATGACAGAAAACCAAGAAAAATGTAGGCTGGAAAGTAATTGGGTTACGTTGAGAAGGAGGGTAAAAGGTTGGGAAAATGTGTTGGAAAGATGTGGGTCATGACTAATTCAGCATGGGTGTGTGAACTTATGAGTGAAAGAAGATAATAGCAAGACATAAATGAAAGTGGGAGGTAAAATAGAATGGGCAGTAAATTGATAGAGGCAGTGGGAAAAAGGAAAGTTTTCTTTGTCTTTTTCTTTTTTAAGAAAATAAAATTAGAATTGAAAAGATTAACAAATGAAAATACTAACGGAATAAAATTAGCATCTGAAATGAAACAAATGAAACAAATTAAAAATGATAAATACTGAAAAATAAAAATAATGAGCATGAAATTTGTTTAAATGCGCTTCTTTAAAGTCGTTAGCTGGACGTATTCACTGACTTATATGATCAGAGATAGATTAAAGTCGTTAGCTGGACGTATTCACTGACTTATATGATCAGAGATAGATTGGGGCTACTAGCTCTATCTCTTCCACATTCTCAACTGGAGAGTTCTCATAGTATGGTTTCAGACGGTGTCCATTAACCTTAAACACCTTGGAAGTATCTAAACTTTGAATTTCTACCGCACCATGAGAAAATAGATTAGTAATAATAAATGGTGCAAGCCAATGAGATCATAATTTTCCTATAAATAACTTAAGCTTTGAATGATAAAGAACTTTTGTCCTACTGAGAACTGCTTCCTAAAAATCATTTTATCATGAAAAGCTTTAGTTTTTTCCTTATAAATTTTCGCATTTTCATAAGCTTCATTACGAATCTCTTCTAATTCTTGCAATTGCAATTTCCTATTGTTACTAGCCTTTACCAAATCCATGTTTAACTACTTCATAGCCCAGTAGGCTCTATGTTCTATTTCCACAGGCAAATGACATGGTTTACTGAAAACTAACCTGTATGGTGACATGCTTATTGGAGTTTTATAAGCAATCCAATACGCCTATTCGGATTCACCATTTTTTCCAAAATTGATTTAATTTCTTGATTGGAGAACACAGCTTGCCCACTCGTCTGCGGATGATATGCAGTTGAAATATGATGTGAGATACCATATTTCTTCATCAATGTTCCAACAATTTTATTGTAGAAATGAGTTCCTATGTCGCTAATCATAGCTCGAGGTATTCCATACCTAAAATGTTAGATTTGACAAAATTAATTACAACCTTGGCATCATCTGTATGAGTAGCTTTCTCTTCTATTCACTTTGACACATAATCCACAGCTAGAATGATATAAGTCTTACTAAAAGATGAAAGAAAGGACCCATGAAGTCAATTCCCTATATATCAAAAATTTCACATACTAGGATATTTGTAAGTGGAATTTGATCTCTTTGTTCTAAACTACCTGTTATTTGGCAACGATCACAAGACTTACAAAACATGTAAGTATCATAAAATAACTTGAACCAAAATAATCCACATTCAAGAATTTTACGAGCTGTTCTTTTAGGACCAAAGTGTCCTCCATACACAGATTGATGGCAAAAATTTAATATGGAAGGAATTTCATCATTTGCAACACATCTTTTAATAATTTGGTCAGAATAAAATTTCCAAAGATGAGGTTCATCCCATATGTAATATTTAGCCTCTTGTTTAATCTTATCCTTTTCAGCTCCAGATAAATCACTAGGTAAGGATTTAGTTACCAAAAAGTTATTATGTCAGCATACCATGGAATTACCTGCTGAATTGCAAAGGGACTTTCATCTGGAAATTCATCTTGGAGAACATCAAATGTATTGATTGGAGTGATTCGGCTGAGATGATCGGTCACCAAATGTTCAGCTCCCTTCTTGTCATATATTTCTAACTCAAATTCTTGTAGGAGTAAGATCCACCGAATTAACCTTAGTTTTGCTTCTTTCTTAGTCACCAAATATTTCAGAGCTGCATGGTCTGAATAAATACCCCATAGGTAAGACCAAAATTTTTCCAACCCAAAAACTACAGCCAAGAATTCTTTCTCTATCATAGAATAATTCTTCTGGGCATCGTTAAGTGTCATGGAAGCATAGTAAATGACATGAGATACTTTGTCCACTTTTTGGCTTAAAACTACTCCAACTCCATAATCCGAGGCATCACACATTAGTTCGAAGGGGATATCCCACTTTGGTGGCTAAATAATTGGAGTTGTAGTGAGTCGTTCCTTCATGTCATCGAATACAATCTTGTATGGATCATCAAAATCAAATTTTACGTCTTTTTGGAATAGTTTACATATGGGTTGAGCAATATTCAAAAAATCTTTGATAAATCGCCAATAGAATCCTGAATGAACAAGAAAAGAATGAACTTCCCGCACAGTCACAAGGTAAGGTAAAGATTAGATAACATCTATCTTCGCCTTATTGACCTCAATTCCTTTAGATGAGACGGTATAACCCAAAATTATGTCTTAATCAACCATAAAATGGAACTTTTCATAATTTAAAACCAAATTTGTTTCAATGCAACATTTAAGTACTTTCTCAAGGTTGATAATGCATGTTTCAAAAGATTCTCCATAAACTGTAAAATCATCCATGAAAAACTTCCATACATTTTTCCACAAGATTAGAGAAAATACTTACCATACACCTTTGAAATGTTGCTGGTGTGTTACACAACCGAAATGGCATTCTTCGGTAAGCAAAGGTACCAAACGGACATGTGAAGGTTGTTTTCTCTTAGTCTTTTGGTGCAACCAAAATCTGGTGAAAATCTCAATAACCATCTAAACAACAATAGTGAGATTTACCTGAAAGTTTTTCAAGCATTTGATCAATAAACGGAAGTGAAAAATGATCTTTTCTAGTAATCAAATTTAGCTTCCTATAATCTATGTCAACTCTCCACCCGTTTTGAATACGAGTGGGTGTAAACTCACCATCACTATAGTCTATTATAGTTACCCCAGTTTTCTTTGGAACTACCTGGACTGGACTTACCCAATTGCTATCTGAAATGGGGTAAATGATTCCATCATCAAAAAGCTTCAAAATTTCCTTTTTCACCACTTCTATCAAAGGACGTTGTGGTTGCCTTACCTCTTTCGCTTCATCTTTGATCAAGATTCTGTGCATACAAATGGTAGGACTAATGCCTTTTAAATCAACCACTGTCCACCTAAAGGCTTCTTTGTGTTGTCTTGGCACTTGAATCAATTGATTTTCCTACCAAAGAGTGAGTTTATTTGAGATAATAATAGGTAATGTATCTTGTTCACCCAAAAATACGTATTTAAGATGGTTAGGCAAACTCTTCAACTCCAACATGGGTGGTTTAATTAATGATGGTAGTAGCTTGGTGTTGTTTCTGGACAGCTCTACATACGGCAATTGTTTCACCAATTCCTTGGTTTTCTCCAAATGACAAAACAACACTTCAAGACCATTGTTGGGTACCAACATTTCTGTAATTGATTTCCACTGCAACGCATCTCCCATCTCCAAAATTGTCTCAAGTTCATCTCTTCCATTTAGTGATGAATTTTTCTACACCTAAGTATTAATAAAATCCACAAAAACAATAGGTTGTTCATCATTCAGATATTTCATGGCACTATATATATTGAATTTAATCAATTCACCATCAAATTCCATGGTCAATGATCCATCATGAACATCAATTGTTGTTCTAATGGTTTTCAAGAACGATCTTCCAAATAAAATCGGAGTTGAAAAAGATACACCATCACTCCCTAGCTGCAAAATATAAAAATCAGCTGGAAAAAGCATTTCACCCATTTGAACTAAAATATCCTCTAACACACCCTTTGGATAAGCATTTGAACGATCCACTAATTGAATCACTACATGAGTTTCTTTGAGAGGTCCTACGTTTAAGGATTTGTAAACATCATAAGGCATGACATTTATTGATGCACCCAAATCTAACATAGCTTTTCCAATTCTCAAATTACCAATATTACAAGGAATAATGAACATACCTGGGTCTTGACATTTAGGTGGTAGCTTTTTATTCTGTAGTATGGCTAAAACATTCTCTCCTAATTGCACTTTTTCATCAAATTTCAATTTTCATTTTGAAGTGAAAAATTCCTTAAGAAATTTAGCATAATGAGGGATTGATTAATGGCAATAAGTAAAGGAATATTTACCTGAACTTTGCTGAAAGTATCCCATATCTCTTTCTCTTGCTCCTCTTTCCTTGCCTTGGTAAACCGACTAGGAAAAGGGGGCTGTACAACGAAATTTTGCAGACCTAAACAATGAAATTTTGTAGACCTGAATGCATCTTTCCTAGCTGATTAGGTGCTTCATTTATTGCTTCTTTTTCGATTTCCTTCTTGGAGATTTTTGGAGATGGTTCCTTCAATTCCTTACCACTCCGCAACATGACAACTTTGGCACTTTGTTTGGGATTAATTTCAGTTTGAGCTGGAAATTTTCTAGAACTTTGTGCCTCTAACCAATTAATGGTTGTTGCCATTTGACTCAATTGATTTTCAAGATTGTGGATACTAGCTTGAGTATCTTACTAAAATGTCACGATGTTAGTGGCTAAAGATTTAACTATATCTTCCAAAGAAGACTTACCTTCAGAATTGGGTGCCAATTGTTGGTGTTGTCTAGGAACATATGGTTGCCTATATTGCTGGAAATTTGCAGTAGCTTGTTGTCTTTGGGAGTTCCTATAATGAAATTTTGGATGTTCATGCCAACCCGGATCATAGGTGCTAGAGAACGGGTCATATTTCCTTTGATTTTGCCCAGCAAATCCCCCACGACATTAACTTGTTCTGCACTTTCTTCCTGCAAAATTGGACATGCGTCAATGAAGTGTCCCAACATCAAACATATTCCACATGCCTTTGCTTTTTCTTTCTTCCTAGCTGCAAGTTGCTACACTAAAGACGTAAGATCATCTAATCTTTTCTCCCATGCTATCACATTCACCTCATTTACTTGTTTTGAACTATGGTTAGAACGGATCCCGAATTGTTGTGTATTGGAAGTCATGTCCGTTATCAACTTTTGTAGCTGTTGGAGTTTTGTCAATTAAAGCTCCACCGCTTGCAGATCGATCATACTCCTGTCTGTAAGCAAAAGACCTCTATAAAAGTATTGAATTAACAATTGATCATATATTTGGTGATGGGGACAGCTAGCACAAAGCTTCTTGAATCTTTCCCAATACTCATATAGAGTCTCCCCCGTGTGTTGTCCAATGCCACAAATTTCTTTTTTGATATTGGCAGCTCTTGATGTTGGAAAATATTTTTCAAAGAAGAGTCTCTTTATTTCAGCCCATGTTTGTACATTTTCACGAGCTGAATAATACAACCAATCATGAGCATCATCTTTGAGAGAAAATGGGAAGGCTCTTAGTTTCATTTACTCCTCAATCACATATGTAGGCTTCATACCCATATACACCACATCAAATTCCTTCAAATGTTTGTAAGGATCCTCTCCCGGTAGACCTTGAATGATTGGTAATAAATGAATTAGCCCGGGCTTTAGTTCAAAAGTATTGTTGTCCACCAAATTAGGAAAATTGATGCAATAGGGTTGTTGAGTGTCCGTAGGAGCAGCCAGTTCACGAAGCGTGAGATTTGCAACCATTCTTTCCATCTTCTGTACTTATTGTCTCTGTTTTGCTTGCTTTCGTAACCTCTTGGCTATCTTTTCTATCTCTAAATCGAATTGCAATTGAGTTGTCTTGTCTACCCTTGTAACATACATAAAATGTCATGAGATTCCTTGGAAATGGCACCAAAATTTGGTAATGTTGTTGGCTACAACTAAATTAATTCCAACTCTAATAATGAAATATGTAGTTAGTGAAGAGTTGAGATAGTTTCCACAAGGAATCTAATGGTAAATGTCTCACAAATTGAAAAATAAAACAATT